>PVJI01009587.1:0-64733 GCA_004026765.1 Micronycteris hirsuta
TGATCCTTAGAATTGTCCTTTTAGTCTCTCTGTCATTTAATTCTGATCTGATCTTGGTTATTTCCTTCCTTCTACTTGCTCTGGGTTGTCTTTGCTGTTGTTCCTCGAGTTCTTGTAGGCGTAGGGTTAGGTTGTTTGTGTAAACTGTTTCTGTTTTTTTTATATAGGCCTGTATGGCTATGAACTTCCCTCTCAGGACAGGCACTGGGATCTTAAAGCAGCTTTAACTCAATGAGGCCAGAAACCAAAGCAGCTTTTACAACAGGAAGCTGACATAATTGGCTTTAAGGTCTGTTCTAAAGAGTTATTTTGTCAGCTCTGGCTCTATTTACCTATCTAGAGGGTTAAGAAGGATAACATGTTTGACTCACAAATATATTTCTTCAAAAGAATACAAACAAAGCCACCATCCCTTCAAAAACAGTGGTGGAGCAAGAGGCTTCTGGCTGTGTGAGAGGGAGGGACAGCCTGTGTTTGCTTTCCCTTTCTCCATCACCCTCCCCCCCACCCCCTCCCAGTTTACCTGGGGTGAGAATGGCTGCAGCTGCTGCCAGGTCCTCCAAAGAGGTCACGAGAGGAGGATGACACAGCAGTTTCAGGAATCCAGGCAACAAAGAGCCTCTGCCTCCTTTGGAGAGCACAGGTAATGCCCCTTCTGCTACCACTTACAACCTTTCCTGGTCCCAGGGGTTAGACTGCTCTCTTCTTTGGCTTTTCTTCTTTTTTTCTTCTCCCCCGCCAAGTCAGTTTTCTCTTTCACATTCTGGAAAGTGACCTTATATCAGATACAGACATTGTCACTGAACCTCAGAGGTTACAGTATGAGTCCAAACTGCCTTTCTCCACCTTCCTGTGCCCTCAGCTGACTATGACTATTTTGAGAAGACAATTCTCCTTCTGCCCTGGTTCCCGGAATTCTACCTCAGAGACACCGCTTTGCGTGGGAATTCCTTCTGGTTCTAATCACTGCTGAAGTCACACCTCCACCATGTCCTCTCTTTTTTAGGTACAATTTTGCATAAATCCTTTGCTTGTTTGTTTTTCCTATTCTCACTATGGATCAAGCACGATAAGCATCGAAATGCAATAGTGCTAAAGTCACACATGGTCCCTGTCCTCAGAGCTTACCATATAGTAGAGGCACAGAAAATTAGTTACAGTGCATGTGATATGGGACAGGGGTGACCAGAGGTGATATGGGGCTAATGACGGTGGCCCTTACCTTACATTGTAGGGATCAGGTATGTCCTCAAGAAACTAAGAGCTAAAGTAGCAGCAAGACTAAGTCACAAGTAGGTAGGTGAAAAAAGTGAGTTTAACAAACCAAGAAAACAGTGTTTTTTTCTTCTTGTTATTTTTGTCCATTATATAGTTAACATACATAGTGAATTTTTTGAAAAATAAAAGATGATACTAAAAGAAAAACTATTATCTTAAATCCTATCATGCAAATATCATCAACCATTAATTAACATGATGACACTTTTCTTCTAATTTTAGAGGGGAGTGTGATGAGGAATGAAGAAATAGATAAGATTTTATATGTTTCAACTTATTTACTGTATATGGTTTTGAATATTGCTCTTTTTTACTTAAAATTGTACTATAAGCTTTGTTTTACTCTAATAATACTTCTAACAACATCATTTTAATGGCTAATTTAGTCTTTCTACCTGAGTACCTCCTGGATTCTCCATCTTCTGTGCTCACCCGGTAATCTCACTTGTCCCTGCCTCCAAGTCAGACCTGCCTTCTTAGCATTCCCTTCAAACTGATAATGTTGGTCACACATGCCCCTCCCATAATTTGCGTGGGTTTGAGTGGCCCAGTGCCCCCAAATTGTTAGCTGGACCACACCTAAGCACGAAGCACTCCAGGCTTCGTCTTCCATTGCCTTTGTGACTCCCTTCCACGTGTGGTCAGTGCATGTTACTAAATAATCTATCAAGTGATGTTCTTATAAAACATAAACAAGAAGCAAAAGTGAACCCCGTTGGCTGAATCTATTCTGAACCTTATTTGACTCCTTTCATTGGGCACCATTTCAGTACCTCACACTGTGAGTCATTGACTTTGCCAGTCATCCTTTGTTCTGGAATGTTCCTTTTAACCAGAGTTCGGGTGAGGATTGGGACATCATGTGCCAGTTATTGATAGGCTTCCCTTGCTGAAATGCATGCGTGGAAGTTTCCGTTATCACATCTGCATTTCCTCATATCATTATTATTATCAGCATTGTCAACGCTGTTGTCATTATTGATGCCACGCCAGTCCTCGAGCTTAGTGTGTCACTCATACTATCTCATTGAAATTTCCAAATAACTACCCAAGGCAAATGTTATTTGCTTCCCTACTTCTGAGAATTCAAGTAAAAAACAAAAACAAAGAAACAGCTAGTAAATGGATAGGTCAATGATTAAACCAGATTTATCTGATTCCAAAGTGAGTAAGTAATGTTAGAAGAGATAAAATATGAGAAGTGTGTGTGTGAGAGAGAAAGAGAGAGGAGAAACTTGGGAGAAACAGAGATAGAAAGACTAGAGGATATCTTCCCTTGGGGAGATGTGAGAGAACTCCTTAGACTTTATGTTTCTTATTTCAAAAAAGGATGTCGGACAAAATTTTGACCAATGCTTGTGCTGGCACTGAGAACCCAAAGATTTCTGTGGAAAACAGGAAGGTGTGGCTCATTTGCAGTCATGAGTTCTGTTTCCCCACCAATATTATATCAAACTGGTTGTTCACCTTTTGTACCAAAGGCAGGCTTTCTGAAGCGAGGTATGCATGAGTGAGGCTGAAGCGGAGAACAATCAGATAAAGACTGATGCAAGCAGTCACACGCTATGAATCCACCGTCATGTGCCCATGTACCACAGCTTGCTGCTTGGACTCTGCTTCTCTGAAGTGAGCACTTGAGTGAAATTTGTAAGAAAAATGAGTGGTGCCAGGTGTGAATGGGGTTAAGCTAGGCATAGCCAAGGTCCCTTTATGGTTGCTCATTGAAACAAGTCAAAACCGAGATTTTCCCTTTCCCTTTACTTTAAAGCAGGTTGAATGCACAGGTAATTAGAGGGTGCCTTGGTTGTTTTCCTTTGATATTTTCATAGCTGGTGGAAGATAGTGTTCCATAAACAAAGCCAGGAAGGAGAGTATTGCATGCTCAATTTCTTTGCCCCTCACCCCCGCACTTCCCCCTCCCCCATTCCTGAAACGCAGCTAAGCCTCAGACTCTGGACACTTTGGAGCTCAATCCAAGAGTCAGCTCTGGAATGAAAATCCTACCCGATGAGTTTTGAAGAAGGTAGGACCACACCTTCCAGGCCACCATTCATGAGATAAAATGGAGCTTAAACAGACACTATATCTCATTTCTGAAATGTTTTAAAACTTGGGCTTCATGGAAATCTGTGTTTGTGGAAAAAATGCGACATGCATTTGATTTGGGCTGATGTTTCTAGTATGGACAGATGTATTGAAGGATGGCAGATGGGGTCGATGGAGGCAGATGTATAAAAGCGGTCAGGTGTGTGTATAGCCCTGCCCAAGGGCTTGAAGGGAAGAAGTGAAAGGCGAAAGTAGATACACAGATAAACGTGGATGGTGACCAAGGTAACCCCATCACTAGACAGGGAAAACTCATTTACACAATCCACAAGCCTTGGATAAAGGAGAAATTACAAAGGCACTTAAATTGACTATTGAGCCTCGCAATATCAAAGTGCTGCCCAAACAGGAACACTAGCCATTGCCTTTGAATGTTTTTATTGTAACATCTTAGATTCCTCTTCTGCACCCCTCAACTAATATCAGTTGTCAGTTTTTGATTCCTTGGTTAAGGGCAACTTTTTTAAGAAATAAGATTTTAAAACTATTTACAAAATTAAAAATTTAATTTCAAACATAATACCATCTCTTCTCATATTGAAACAGAAAACATTATAACTGCTAAAAAAAATTGTGTGGACCATGTTTACATTCTAGTTTGTGTCCTTGGTCTCTCTTTGCTGAGGCTCTGATAAACTCTTCACAACCCTAAGTAATGCGGGGAGGAAGAGGAAACGTGATTTGTACGTACCAGCGCATGCATGAGTCATGTTCAATGTCTCTCATCACCTCCAAACCCCACTTCTGGCGCTGGAAATTGGAGGGAAGGGACGGCATAGAAAGCTGACCATTTAGAGCCACAGAAAACCAGAAATAGCACTTTACAAAATAATTACATAACACTTTACCAACTAAAAACTACTAAGCCCACTTCTTGCCCCCCTCTCTCTCCTTTTCCAGTGATGATGACCACGACACGGGCTGCCCTGGCGTGAGACCCAGGAGACGCTGGAAGGAGTTACTCTCTAACTTAAGGAAATGGCTGACAGAAATGCAATTTCCTTTCTTATACAAGGTGATTTAAAAGTATGTATGAATAAGGATGCATTTTATTTGAATTGAACATTGTAATTCATCAGCATACACTATGTGTGTGCTGTTATACTGGTAGAAGCACTTGTCCATTAAAATATAAAGTTTGCATTATCATTCTGGCTTTTGCGGTTCTTTGAAATAAAAAGTTCCAGAATAAAGTAATTCAGCCCTCAGAAGTGGTATGTGAGAGTTTAGCAAGGGGGATAGAGAATAGAGATTGGTGATCTTCATCTTAGAGTCTGTGGAGCTATTTCCAAGGGTCAACATGGCCAGGATTGAGTGCTGCCCCCAGAGACCCTCTGGGGTGGGGCTCCAGCATCAGCTTCTCTTCCACGGTCCCTGAGTGATTCTAAGGAGCAGCCAGGTAGTCTAAACTCCAGAAAACAGGAACCAAGGAGGTAGAGATGCAATGGATACCTACTATTGCCTCAGGAAGTAGTTTCCTGAGGCAAAATGGACAGGGTGTGTGAGTGTAAGTCCATTAATTATTTCAATCAGGCGACTTATGCTTCCCGCTCCGGTTATATGTTAACTGAACACACGTCTGACTATAACATGGTTTTTCATCGTCGGTCTGATGATGAAGAAGCTCAGGCAGCTCAGGCTTATGAGACAGGTATGGGTCTAATTAGCAATGGATCAATAAAATGGCTTCCTAAATTAGATTTTAGTCTCTTTTAAGACCAATCAGTGCAATTAGTTTCCCGAACACCGCTTAGTTCTGAAATTCTAAAAACTTTGGGTGTTAAGGCTCTGGGCCAGGTCAAACCCTAACAGTTCAAGTGAAGCACTTCTCCGCGTGCCTGAGACATTGGGCCTTTCGTCAGGAGATGCCTGTTGGAAACACTAACGATCTCTGTGGGCTACATGTTACCTCAGCAGACCCAACAATTTTGGGCAATTCTTTTTAGAATCTCATTTTTGTCACCTTTTTGGAAAGAGTTGCGGGATGAGAAATGATTTCAAACATTTTCAAGAGAAACTTTTGGATGCAAGTCACTTTGAGTTAGTATCTTGGCTTGTATTGCCATTCAGAATAACGTGAAATGGTCATGATTTGGAGTACTTTTGGATGCTATGTGATCTATACATATTATTATTCTCTTCGGGCACCTGTTTTCCTTAGTACAAAGTAAGAGGGTGCAGTCATATATAAATATCTCTAGAGTTCTGCTAACTCTAAATTAATGTACCCCTAGGCAACTATAGCCTTTAAAAACAACTTTTGATTTTATAACAGTTTTAGTTTTACAGGAAAATGGAGACATAGCATAAATAGTTCATATGTTATTAAAGTATTAATGTGGTACACTTGCTATCACTATGAGCAAATATCGGTACATTTTTATTAACTAAAATCAATACTTTATTCAGATTTCTTTAGTTTTTACCTAATGTTCTTTTTCTGTTCCAGGATCTCATTCAAGAACCACATTACACTTAGTAGTCATGTTTTTTCAGGCTCCACTTGGCTGTAACCTTTTCTCAGATTTTGCTTGTTTTTGATGCCCTCGACAGTTTCTTTATTTATTTTTCCTCTTTCACATTACACTTTTTGGAGTGACATTGGTTAGTAAGATCATATAGGTGTCAGGTGTACATTTCTGTGATGTGTGATCTGTATATTGCACTGTGTGCCCACCACCCAACATCAGATTATCTTCTGTCACCAGATATTTGGTCCCCTGGCTAGTTTGGAGTATTTTATAGGTCGCCCCTAAATTTTGTTTGATGTTTTTCTCATGAATGGGCTAATGAGTATGGGGTGAGGACTGCAGGATCAAAGAGACCTTTCCAATGCATCGTATCAAGAGAACGTTCTACAACGTGATTTATCATTATTGCTGTTGACCTTGATCGCCGTGGTAATGTTTGTTAAGTTTCCCACTGTAAAGTTACTCCTCCCTGACTCTTTCCATCTGCCTGCCCTCTTTAGAGGGAAGTCACAATGGGCAACCTACACTTGAGAAGTGGGGAGGTATGCTTCACATCCTGGAGGGAGGAGTAACTACATGAATTATTTGGAATTTTTCTGCAAGGCAGATTTGTCTCTTCTCCATTTATTTATCATTTGTTTATATCAGCTTGGACACATGGGTGTTTATTTTATACTTCAAGTTATAATCCAATATTATTTTATTTTGCTGTTTGAAGCATCTCACCTTTGGGGATCTCCTGAATCCCTTTCACAAGTCTTCTTGAGCGATCATGTTGTGTTTGTGTGTGAGTGTGCATGTTCGTGTGTGAGTGTGCGTGTTTGTGTGTGAGTGTGCGTGTTTGTGAGTTTAGCATCTGTTGCTACCACATGCTCCAGACCCATCTTGTATGTTTCCTACCCCAGGTTTAGAATCAACATTTCTTTAAGAAACCCTGGTTCTATTTTTTTTGAAGTATGGCATTAGAAACCAAACTCTTGGTTCTGGATATACCCCTTGCAACTGTTGCTTCTGGGCACACTCAGCTGACAGACTGAGAAAGTGTATGTTTGTGTGTATTAACTTGTGTATTTACCTATATCCATAAATATTTCCATGCCTAACCATCTGTATCTATATTAAGTTACACGTGAGTTCATACTGATGCCTTCAGCTCTAATTTCTTACAGAGTAAATCCTTCTATTCTTTTTTATTTGATTATCTGTAACCTCCCAATTTAGCAGTGAGAAAACTGGGCCACATCCCTGTTTTAGGCAAAGCAAAAATACCCCATCCTCAACTTTTAAGGAGTCTTCTTCCTTTTAGGGAGCCATTGATTTCTTTTCATTGGATAAGGCTATAAAATAAATAGTTTTGAAAGAAAATCTAATGATTATAAACTATTGATTCCAATTCAGATTTACTATTATAGGATTTTTACTTCTTTGTGCATTTTTTCTCATCTTTTCCTCTTACTCTGGAAAGCTTTATTTCTAGTAATTTTCATAAATTATATATTTGCATTTTTTATAATATAATAAAATAATTTCAAAATTGCAGTAGAACATTACCACAATTAGATTACTAAATGGACTTTAAAACTAACTTTCAGTTTTTATTGTCCTTCACGTATTGAGTACTGAGGATGAACAACCAAAATATTGTGCTTTGACATCACTTGAATTCATATCTCTATGATTGTGTGGTCAACTGATACACAGATACATTCATTTCATTTTGTTCACAAATATTAGCAATTGCTTTTTAAATGCGATTTTATTTTGCAGCATGCAACATTTAATATAGGAAATAGAGAATACCGATATACTCAGAAAATCTGACTTACCTTCCTGTTTTTCATCTTCCCTGTGATAACCTTATTTCTCCCTGTTTTTTATCTTCCCTGGGATAACTGTTTTATTAATTTGTGGTTTATCTTTATTATCTTTCTTTGCAAAACACAGGAAATGCATACTTCTTCTCCTGTATTACACAACAGCATTACAATGTACATCATGTACTATACCTTATTTATTTCACTGAACAAATATTATGGAGTTCACTTCATATCAGTGTGTGGAGATCTTCACCATTTATTTTTGTGGTTGTTAGTGCTTCTCCATGTGAATATATCACAGTTTGTTCTACAATGTCTCATTGATAGACATCTACCATTACCACATCTCAGCAAATAACATTATGCCCAAGTCATTTTGTGCATAAATCACTTTGTGCATTTGGGTTACACTTGGAAATAGTTTTTCTTGGTTGAAGGGTAAGTGTGTATATAATGTACTAATTATGGCCAAGTTATTCCCATAGATGTGGCATCATCACTTTCCACAAGCAATGTAAGAAAATGCCTCTTTTCTCCCAGTATGGCCAACAAATTATGCTGTTAGACTGTTGAAAATGTTTCCTGTCTGATAATGAAGAAATAACGTTTCACCATAGTTTAAATATTCATTTACATAATTATAAGTCAGGTTGATCTTCTTTTCATATGTTTAAAATACAGTTTCTACATCTTGCTTATTTTTATATGTTTTAGTCTTTTATTTCATTCAAATTTTAAGACTTTATTTTCTTTTGGAGATATTATTCTTTTATGATAGAATTTGAACATATATTTTGCAGTTTGTCCTTTGTATTGTGACTTTCATTTGAGTGAGAATTTTTTTACTCAGTCACAATGTTCTTAAAAATATTTTTCTATAATGTGTCAATATTGTCTTATTATTTTGGATTTTGGGTTTAGCTAGGAAAGTGTTTATCATTCTTGGTTATTAAAAGTTTCCATATATGTTTCATTCTAGGGCATATGAGTTTCATTTTTACACTTAAATCTCTGATTTATTTAGATTTTATCTTAATGTACAACATGAAATATGGGTGTGATTTGATCATTTTCTTAATAGCGATTTTCCAAAAGTTGAATTGTATCTCCTTAAAAAGAGATGTTGAATTCATAACTGTCAGTACTTCAGAATGTGACCTTACTTGGAAATACAGTCTTTATAGAGATAATCAAGCTCAAGTGAGGTCATTGAGGTGGGCCCTAATCCAACACAACAGGTGTCTTTATAAAAAGGAAATTAGAACACACAGGCATAGACAGAGGGGAGACAATATGAAGAGTCACAGGGGAAGGCAGCCACCTAAAACTCAAGGAACACCTGAGGCTGTCAGAAAACAGGAGTGAAGCCTGGAACAGACCCTTCCTGAGAGCCTTCAAAGGAAGCGTGACCTTGCCTACACCTTGATTTTGCACTGTCAGAAAACAGGAGTGAAGCCTGGAACAGACCCTTCCTGAGAGCCTTCAAAGGAAGCGTGACCTTGCCTACACCTTCAGATCTGTGAGATAAGACAGTTTTCTTTTCCCATCCAATTTGTGGCAGCCCTAGGAAACTAGTATATCCACTGATTTGAGGTATCATCTTTATCATGTTTTCACCTGCAACTTGGGTATACTTCTGAACTTTCTATTCTGTTCCATGTGGATTATCTGGCACGCATATCTCCACACCACATTTTACTTAAAGATGTCTATACTATGTCTTAAAATTTGCTATAGATTCCCTTCCACATTTGTGCTCTTTGTTGTATTTTTCTTCATACTCTTACATTATTTTTCCATATGAGAGTTATTAAAACAAGCAGTCAAACAAATAAAAATATTGTTCCTCTAAAAAAAGTTGGTATTTTTATCAGAATTGCAAGGTTTTCTATTTTAATGCCCATTCTCATCAGACCCTTCAACTAGCTGCCCAGTCCATGTCTATGAAATCTGTATCTCCCTTCTCTAGTCTCTGTAGCTGCCTAAATTTCCAAAATGGTTTCAGTTGCTATGGAAATATTTTCTCCACTAAGATGGTAAATTCTTTGGATACAAAGCTTTCTGCAAAGTTTTTTCTTACATTCAGCAGAACTCTTCTGGAGACATAGATAGTTTCAATAATTGCATATTGAATGGATTCAAATTGTACAAATACCAGTTTTTAAATTATAGAGAAAGACTTCTTGTAAATGATCTGTTACTGGGACTTCCGAACAACTCAGGAGGGAATTCAGGTAATGTAGTACAGTGAAGTGAGACTGGACATGCAATCTTAAACCTCAGTTCTAATAATCTATATGATATCTAACATAATTATATAATATCTATTACAATTATATAATATCTATTACTTACAGAATAGATATTTATATATTCTTTATATCTAATATAATTATGTATTGCCTAATTATATATCATGGTACACATAATTATATTAATAATAAACAATCACATTCAATATAATTATATTAATAATACATCATTGTATTTACCATAATATAACTGTACATGCTATAATACTATATTATGTATTGTATACGTATATATGGTCTCTATTTAAAGTCAGTTGTACTAAGATAGATAATAACTCTGAGACCAACTTTCAGTCTCTTGCCTTTGAGGATCCAGGATCAGTGAGCCTCCCTCACCCAATTATTGTGCATGTGAGGGGGTCCCCATTTCCTGCTGGGACCTCCAACCCTGCCCATGGTCCCTGCCTCTTTCTTACCATTTCTCCCTCACTCATTCAGCTCCAACCACACTGACCCTCTTTGCTCTTCCTTGAATAGGTCAAGGTCAGTCCTACCTTATGTCCTGGACACTTGGTCTTCCCATGGCTGGAAGTGTCCTTGTATCTTTATTCGACTTGCTATGTGATTTCCTTAAGTTGAGGCTCCGATGCACTTTGCTGCTTGGCCTTCCCTGATCACTTTATAAGTGATGGCCCGCCTCCTCAGTCACTCTCAACCTGCTTTATGTTTCTTCATAGTACTTGTTTACCCCTGAAATTCTAGTGCATGCTATTATTTCACTTGTGTTCTTTTTCCCTGAGATCTAAGCTCCCTAAGGAGAAAAATGCTGCTTCTTCACTTCAATATCTTCTTCTGGCTTATAACAACGTATTAAGCGCTTACCAGATATTTTTTGAGTGAGTGAATAAATAAATAAACTGATACAACATACTTTGTGTGAAATCCTTGGCACATAATAGTTGTTTAATAGATGGTACTTTCCTTTTTCACTTTTACTAAAAAAGTGATTTATTGCTGTGGTAACACTGAAGGCACATGTAAAATAAGCCTTATTTCTGCCCTACAGCCTATCTCCCTGACCTCTGGGTGATCAAGACCTAAATAATCTGATTTCACTTGCTGAACTGCATGTTCTCGGTGTTATTTTTCTTTGGCCAAGGCCCTTCTGCACTTGACCAGAAGCCACAGCATTTTTAAATGTCCCTTCTCTGTCATTAATCATGCTGATTTCTTGGGTTCTGGGTATGCTCGTGTGTCCAATTATATCAGGGATGTTTGCTTTCCCCATGCCACAGAAAGGACATCTCTGCGTTTGCTCTCTCTTGGTAGTTATCATTTTGCCAGTCAGGACTTAATGGTGCTCTCAACCGAAATCAAAGATATTCAGGCCAGTTTGACTTCCCCATTCTTCAAATGGAAAGGTCCTGGCATCACTGATTTTCTTTCAGATTTGGCAGAGCAATAGTCTAAGATTGAGGCAGGGAATTGCCTGTCCTACTGGAACTTTAGAAAAGTGGGCAATTTGGGAAAGTTTCTGACCAAGCTCGCCATTTCTCTGCCTTGTCAAGGCCCTGGGACTCAGGAGGCGGGAGACACGGAGTTCAGCCTCTGCGGTCCCGGCCCTAAGACATGATGAGAGAATCTAATATTGAAAGTACTGAGGAACAAAGTAAGCACCCAATGACTGAGAGAAACCAACATTCACTGGGTATATAGGGAGTACAGGGCCCAATGCTGATGTAGGTCAGAAGCACCTAAGTTACACTGAGAGCAATACAGAGTAATAACGTCTAGCAGCTTTAACACAATGCTGGTTCAGAAATATCCTAATGCTGTACCTTTTAAGCTCTGCTATGGACTGAATGTTTGTATTCCTTTGCACCCTCTGCCCCCATGCAAAAAAAAAAAAAAATTCCTATGTTCAAATGCGGTGTATCTGAAAGTGATGGTATTAGGATGTGGGGCCTTTGGGTGGTGATTAGGTCATGAGGGCAAAGCCCTCAGGAATGGGGATGGTGCCCTCAGGGAAGCAGAGCATCCTGCCATGTGATGTTGGAGGGAAAAGGCTGCCATCTAATGAGCCAGGAAGCCTGTTCTCACCAGACACTGACTCTCCCAGAACCTTGACCTTCAGCATGCCCTCCTCCAGAACCGAGAGAAATAAATGTCTCTTATTTATAAGCCCCCCAGTTTATGGTATTTTTGGTCTAGTAGCCTGAGTAAACTAAGATAAGCCCTTCCTTTTTCTTGACTTTGCCTGGAATAGTGGTGCTCAAACTTTAGGCATTCTGGTATACTATCCTCACTGCTTGGGTCATATGTGAGTACCACCTTACTATTATTTATTTAATTTTTTCTAAAATCAACTGATTTTTTAATTGACAATTTATTATAAAATAAAGTGGTATATTTTGGTCATAGAAAGTAGCTATTAATTAAAAATTATTATAGTATCACCTAAAAGTGCCTCCTATGTCACCAGTGGTCCGAGAGCCTACCTGACTTTGACAAAGACTGAAGTCAAATCTTTGACTTTAAACCCAGACCATTTGAATGACAGATCTGGGCTCTTATTTCTTGTCTGACTTTTTTATGATCCTGGATCACCCAGTGGGTCTGAGCCCCAAATTATCTCTGTCGCCTTCTACTTGCCTTCTATCTCTGCCGCTGCAAAAGCTGCTGCCCGCTGCCCCGCCCGGCCCCGCCCCCCGGCCAGGGTTTCATCTTTCTCTCTTCCTTCTTGAAGATTAATTTTTCAGTCAAAACTAGGCATCTCTAGGTCTTCCCACTTGGCATATGGAAGCTACAAAGGTGTGTTTGGGGGGGAGGTGCAATTATTAAAAAAATTCAACCATGAACCAAATACAGTTCTAGATACTTTGTAAAGCTGAACCCATTTAATATTTTCAAACCAATTATTGTAATCCCCATTTTATAGGTAAGTAAAATGCACTAAAGAGAATGTAGAAGTTTTGCAAAGGTGACGCATGGATAAAGCTGAGAGGCAAACCAAGTTATATTTGACAATAAAGTATGTGCTTTTTCCAGTAAAAATCTTAAAGAACAAAGTCCATCGGCATTTAAAGATATGATGTGCAGGGTTGATAATCCCTCTTCAACTGAAAAAAAGCTCAATCATTTTTGTGATTCAAATAGCTACAAAATATATATGTTTCTGATTCAAGTTGCACTTAAGGTATGAAAAGACTGTTTTCAAAGAGCCATTTAATGTTCAAGAGCCTTATAAATAGGATCAGGCGACTCAAGGTGGCTAACTGAGAAGATCTATTTCTTGTTTCAGTCTTAAATGTGCTGAAGTGATATCCAATTCATAATGCTACCATTGATATGCCCAGAGGGTAGAATCCTGTGACTACTTAATCTCAGGTTCCCTCGGAGCAGAGGACTGCATCATCTTTCACTGTGCGAGGGCATCATCATTCATTGGAGCGTTTCTCTCTCTTTGGATATTTAGGTTGATTTCACTTCTCTGCTTATATGAATAATTGCATTATTATTAGTTTTTAAGTCCAGTTTGATATGGAAGAAGAATATTTCATTTTTAAATTGACTTCTACTGTAGCTTGTGAGCTTAAAAGGGAGTATGTATGTGTAATAGATATTAAACTGTTAACATTTTTTTTCATTTGTATGTATTCTGCACGTGTCTATTTGTATGGCTGCCTTTTCCTTACTCACTTGCAAGTTCCATGAAGACAGAGACCTTGTTTGTGCTGTGCAACTCCATATTCTCAGAGGCCAGAATAGTACCAGCCACAAAAATAGGCAAGGTTAAACAAGAAAGCTCCCTAATGCATTCTGTAGGAATTATGCCAATGGTGTTAATTTTCCTTAGAATGAAAACTTTACACAAGCTAGCACGAAATTTCCATTTCACGTACATTTTCCCTGGTCAGGCAGACCTTCCCGAGTCCAGATTACAGGATCTCTCAGTGTCACGAGTACCTTACATAGCAGATGTGGTCGGCATGTCCACCTTCTCACTGGAAGCTTTAACTGAACTGTAGAGAAACACAGATGTTCAATACTCCTCCTTGGGGCTTTTACCTTTGAAATGACCAAAGTCTGTACAGAAATGAGGAATGGGAGAGTGAATAAGTATTTGTTTAAAAACAAGAAAAGTCCAAATTGCAGAAATAATTTATGAGTATGAAGGAAAGACAACTTAATAATGAGAAATTGTTATATAGGTCAACCTTTTACCAAAAACAAAAAAAAAAAGGAAAGAATGTATGTTTGCATTGCAATAGAATTGCTAAAATTTTCAAGTTTGAAAGGTTTACTAAAAACCCAATTTAAATTCTTAAACACACATGAATGCACTCCCTTCTGTACACACAAAAAATTCAATAAAACTTGTTTTACCCTCAGAAACAATCTGCTTAGTTGTAAGGTGGCTTTCTTCTCGCTCTTACTATAGGTCAAGCACTCTGTTCAACACTTACGTAACTCAGTCAATTCTTCAGAGTAGTTATCATTGTTATCCCATTTGACAGATGTGAAAAGTGAGACAGAAAGTTTAAATAACATGTTCCAAGACAGAAAGCTCCTAGGAAGACCAGGATTTCAAGTGAGGCAGACAAGCTCAGAGCATGCATCCTTACCCAGTAACCACAATTCTACAAGCCAAGGGTTCTAATCTTTGGACATATGCATGGCCAGTTTCCCTGCTTTTAATAACAGTTTACAATTTTTAGTGTTAAATGTGTCCTGGGCACTGATCTAAGTGATTTGTTATACATACTAATTCATTTAAGTTTCAAAACAACCTGGTATGGGACACACTTATTATGATCATTTCTGCTTTGCAAATGAAGAACCATGACAAACGGAGGTCAAGTAAACGGATTTAAGTTATGTGTTTATAAAAGGTAAATCTAGACTCTGAACAAGGCACAGAGGGACTGAAACTTACTCTTAACCCCTCTGTGCCCTTTATTTTTCTCTCCCTCTCCCAATCCGTCTCTCTTCGACACCAGTCCTCCTCCAAGTGTTTTCCCCTCCTCCTCTCCATATTTCCCTCTCTCTCCCTCTTCAGTCAAAACATTATACCCACATATTGTCTTCCAACCTTTTGATTTTGCAAACAAATACGAAGACAAGTTATACTTGAGTAGTATAGCTTAATATTGTAGAGACGTCATTTTTTTTCTAAATTAATTTGTGAATCCAAGCAGTCCCAGCTGAAATCTTAATAGATCATTAAAACAAAATTGAGAATCCAGATACCAACTTAAATATATATTGAAATTCAATGTATGATATAGATGGCATTTTAGATCACTGGGGAAAATAAAGATTAAAATTTTTAGAGGGAAAACTAGCTAAGTACCTAAACCATTGAATTTGTAAGCAATTTCTTATAATAAAATGGATTCTGGAGTGATCAAATATTTAAATAAAATATATTAGCATAACACATTGAGATGAAAACATGGGTTTCGTGGTTTATCATCTCGAAGCATAGAAGACATTTCTAAACATGACACAAAACCTGAAAAGCATTTTTTAAAAAGCCAAATTCAAATCTGTAGTATCTTAAAAATTTCAGTGTGTCAAAACAAAACTGAACCAAACAAAATACTAAGTGTTAGTGAGTATGCAAGGAAATAAACATCCATATGCATTTTGTAGAGGAGCATAAATTGATACAAATTTTAGGAGGTGAGTTTGCCAATTATGCCAAGATTTTAAAAGTTTATTCTCTTTGATCCAGTAATTCTACTTAGTCTGTGCAAACAATGTTTATTAAAGATCCAATATGTGTCTGGCATTGTGATATGTTCTGTCAAAAATAAGTGAATACAAGAAATATGGTCCCTGCCTTCTTGGACTCAAAATATTTTCTTAAAGGATGAGGCACATTTTGTCATCATGGCAACAAAGTTTAAGGTTCCGAGTCCCTCATTTGCATGACTCCATTTCAAAACCTTATATATGTTAATGCTTATATTTAAAGTTTTCCTCTTAAAGGTGGCATGTTAGGCCCCCCAAAACCTGTTTCTGGCCCTGCTTAGGATAAAATCAAACTAATTTATAAAATTGTGCACTTACAGATTTTTCTTCATCATAGTTATGCTTATGGTGAAAAAAGAATCTATAATCTAAATAAAATATTAATAAAATATCAAATACTTATATAGTTCTTCATCAATAGGCAATGCATTAATCATTGCATAGCCATGGAAGATAATTTTATAGAATCAACATGCAAAAGTAAATCTCTATTAATTGACATAGAAATATGTCCATTATATTGTTAAATTATATAGTAGGTATCAATATAGCATTGGCTGTATGATTTATTTATATAGAAAATTCTCTATATTTGTTTATATCTCTATCTATTTCTATGTTTACCTCTGGTTAGATCCATATCTATTCTATGTTTATAAGCTCCATTTGCATAGTTACCTGGAAGAATGTTCTTCAAAATAGTAACATTGTTTATTTCTGGGTCAATAAAATTTGTGGTGATTTAAAAATTTTTCCTTATTCATAATTTTATGCATGCATAGGTTTTTTCCAGTGAAAATGTTTTACTCATTGACAAAAATTATGTTTCTTTTGAAGAGAAAATATATAGCACAGATATGAATACAAATTTTTACAAATCACTATGTATGATCATTCATAGTCTGAAATAATATACATCATAGAGTTAATATCTATGTAATAGGGTCATAGTCAACTTTAAAAATATTTTCTTATTTACCTGCATTTTTCAATTTTTTCTCAATGTGCATGTTATGCCCAAGTATGAAATGGTAATATTGACCTATCAAACAAAAATGCCAGCCATGTATATTCCATGTATTAAGCAATCATTTTTGATCTGCAAAATCATTAAACATGTATTTTTGTTTCTTCAAACATAGCTTTAATATTACTTCTGTTCTAATATGTGCTTCTTAAAAACCACCTGTCCCCATACCTGACCTCTCTCTTCTTCATCCTTACCACCAATGTCTGCATCTTTGAATTTTTCTCCATTCTGCATTTCTTTTACAGATTCTAGGGTTTAAACTCATCATCACTAATTCTATAGCATTAATTCTGCTCTTTATTGCTTTTAATGCAGATTTCTATTCTATTATTGCATTTTTAATCTCCTTATAATCTTTGTCATGTCAAAGTCCTGTTTTTATTTCCACCTGCCTCTCAGCCAACTCCCTTCTTATCTCAGCTTATTTTCATATAATCTCATCTTTCATCTCTTTATTCAGAGACTGTAGTTTTCACTTCTATTTAGATTACAAAGCAGACAATTTCTGCAATTTCTGTTTCCTTTAGTGACTTTTAAACTGTTCTTTCTCTACAGTTTGATTGCTTTTTCCTCTTTTTAATGTGCAAAATATTTTCACTGGAGCCATTTATTTTTCTGTTTTCAGTGTTGTCATTTTTACATAGGGTATCTATTGATGGTTGATGGAGGACTATATTGTTCCCTCCCACTCAGTCCTGGATTACTGTTAAAGTCCTCCTCTGCTCAGATCTTAAGCAAAAGGGTTGGTTGATATTCATGGCTCAGTGCCACATTTATGGTGTCTAGCAGTGATTTACTCAATGGTGTTATTGGTCTTAGGAGGGACTCCCCGTTCTTGAGGTATTGTAGACTTGCTGTAAGGAGGCAGTATATTGTAGTGATTAGTGTATTAGTTATTGTACATTAATTGTGCTTTCAAATTCTGGATTTGCCTATTTTTATGGCATTCATTTTTTTATTTATTGATTTTTTTGAGAGAGAGAGAGACAGAGAGAGAGAAACATTGATTTGTTGTTCCACTTATTTATGCATTCATTGGTTGATTCTTGTATGTGCCCTGACCAGAGATCGAACCCGCTACCTTGGTCTATTGGGATGACACTCTAAATCAACTAAGTTCCAGCCGGGGCTTAGATTTATCAATTATTAAGACTCATTTAACCTCTTCATGACACATTTTGTCTGAGAAATGAACACTGTAATTGCACATACCTCACTGTGTCTTATGAGGATTTTTACTGACATCAGACCTACATTGGACAGAAGTCCTTCAAACATATCAACTCACAGAATCCTCCCATCTATTTTTATTCTCATGATACAGGTGAAGAAATTGAGACAACAATATCTTGAGTAACTTGCCCAATAGCTTTTCATATTCAGAACTAATATTAGAATCTAAGTATTAGAATGGTTTCTAGTGAGTGCTTTGTATTTAGAATTTGATAAATGTTTGCTATTATTATTACCAGGAGGAAAATTTATTTATGGATAATTGAAAGTAGTGAGTAGTTCTTCCCTTTCCTGAAACAATAAAAGCAAAGCTCTGCATTCTACTTACATGCTTTTTTCTTCTTTTTCCATTGTATTCTAAGATGAAAATTGGCCCAAGCTTAACTCCTCTCCCTCAGGGTGTATAGAATTCCTGAAAACTGTAATCTTTGAAAATGTTTAGAAGAAGCCTAAACTGGGGAATCTGAGGTGGAATGTGTATGCATTTGGGCATGCATGCAATCTTTTTAATCTGAGTATGTGGATACACACACAACTACTTTGGGCTCTGTTCCCCACCCCGAGTGATAGAGCTGCAGCCTTACAGTCTTTCTGTGGTTGGCCTTTGCTGCAGACTTTGCTTTCTGAGCCAGGCATAGAAAGTGTGTTGATGTGCCTCTGCATTGTCCTTCCCGTTGGCAGTTCGGAGCTCCTGCAACTGACAAGGTATGTGTTAATGTCACCTGACAATTGTGTTTATCTTTTCCACTCCATGAATATTATAATTAGAGGAAATTCCTCTAAGATTCTGCCAGTAGATTAGTTGTCAATCTTAGTTTCTTGGCTTATAGTGCACTCTCGTCTCTTTCTGCATTTTCCTAGATATTTTGTGATAAAAATCACAAAATCTATGATGTGGAATGCTCTTCAATCACTTTGTTAAGCTGCTCTCTCCTTAGTTCCGCCCTCACTTCCCAACTGTTCCTGGGAGTGCATGTGTGCACACATACACATGGAGAACTTATATGTTAATGACAATGATACTATAACAACAAAGAAAGTAATATTAGCATTATACTAGAGAAAGAATAGAGTCAAAACTGATGTAGATACAGATAGATTAGCAGGAATGGCAGTTAAAGAATTTCAGCAAATTTCCCTTCATTACCAAAATTGTCAGCAAAATGTAAGATATGAGGCCATTTGCATAGAGTGAGAGAGGTGAGACTGGGCTTGAGCTATGAGACACCTGGCCAAAAAAACTTGTAGAAGCTACTGTTTCCAATGGAGATGAGCTATTGTTTTATTCAGTTAAAGATCTATGCAGTGGAACAGACAAAAACAGTGGTGGTTTAAACAAGAAAGAAACTTTTATCCCCTTCATGGAACAATCTCAGCATAAGCAACATTGGCTTACTTAGTGACTCCATAGTCTTGGGAAACTAAACTCTTCTGTTTACTGCTCTGTGTTTTGTCCTAACCTACATCACCCAAGATTACTTCCCACCATCTCCACATTCCAGGCAAGAGAAGGGATGATGAAGGGCAGAAGGAAAGCTCATCTGCTGCCTTTAAGGTGACTCATAGGAAATTGTACACATCACTTCCTTCACATTTCATTATAGAAAGCTCAGCATGGTCACACCCAGCTGCAAAGGATACTGGAACTGTCATCTTCAGCTGGACAGCCGTATGCACAATTAAACCTAGGGGTTCCCTTATTAAAGAAAGGCAAGCTTGCAAGTTGGAAGCAAAAACAACATTCTATACCATAGTTCAATAGGAGCCATATATTTAGGAGTTGAAGTGGGCCAAGTTTGCTTTTGGAAGTCTTTGTCTTCCTTCCCATTTGCCTTCACTCCAGTGTTTTCATGATTTTCCTCAAATGTTTAGGGACTTTTACTGCTATACAGGGCAAGGAAATTATATTTATTCCACCTTCCCCTCTATGCTACACTTTCAGGTGGACAACTGACCTCTGCTTGGATATTTCCAGAGCAAAAACTCAGGACTTCATTGGATTGTTAGATAATTCTATTTTTTAAAACTTTTTTCCAATTAACTGATGATGTTGTTATAAAAATATGGCAGGTAAAGTCCATTGCCTGTTCAATAGTCACTCCCCCATTCTTCGCTACGAACAAACTCCAATTTGTTCAGGTAGAATCTGGGGTCCTTTGATGCTTAGGATTTAGACTCTTCCCCCAGAATTCATCATGATGTAGTTTAGCCATCATAATATTCCCGTTGGCCAGTCATGGTGTCCAGTCCTGGACAATGAGACAGCAGAAGAAATCAAGGACTGGTGACTAGAGATTCCCGCCCCCCCCCCCACAATAATAAAACACAGACACACACATTATACAGGCAATATTGGTTTAAAAATGCAGAATGTCTTTAAAACTGTGGAGAAAGAAGGCAGAATCAGCTCCTGGCTTAGGCTGGTTGCATACCACCTACACTGATGCTTTACAGTTAGCAATTTCAATTGACTGCAGAAATTTGAGTTGGAACTCAGCTAGAAACAGAGAAATTGAAGAGTCAGTACCTGGAGACCGGACACACACTGAGCTAGCTGTGATGAAGAGACACATTCTGGACCTAGTTGCACAGTGGTTCTGAAGGAAGTAGAGAGGGTTAGCAGGACCAGGCCGTTAATGCAGAGAAGACATGAGAGAGATAGATCGGGAAACAAGAGCCCATCTAGAAGAGAGGCTTGGGCAGCGGATAGATATTTCTTGCTAGATGCCCCACAAAGTGACTGAAAGAGTGTGGCTGTTGGTTTGTGAAATTCGAAAGTGAGATCATAGCCTTTAAGGGACATTTTTAGACCAATAAATGAATGAATGAATGAATGGATGAATGAGTCAAGAGCAACCAGTAAATCTGAGGGGAACAAGTAGAATAGATAGAACCTGCAGAAGAATGTAGGTAACAAAGAACTATTCTGGGATATAATTTTGGGGACTGAAGTGCTAAGAAAGGACATGATGAATTTAAACTAGATTATCGAGGCAGAACACTTGAAAGTTCGCATTTATGTATTAGGAAATACTGACATGGAAACCTGCCCTCACTACTCACCTCTACTCACTGATTCCAGTGCCCCCTGTGTCTTGATCCCCGACTTTATATGCCTTTGCTCTGCCTTCTAGGTTAGGGCTTCCGCTTGACTCTCACCACTGTCTAAGCATGTTGCCTCTGATAGTCTTTAACTTTTTGTTTTGGGTTTTTTTGTTTGTTTTTTCTTTTGCACCCTGCAATTTAATTCTCAGCCTGGACAGAGCTCTGGGTAGCTGGCACCTTGCCTCAGTTTGCCTCAAACCCGGTCTGGTTGGGATTTGATAAAGGTCAGGCAGATTGTGGTTATCAAGTGTGGTTGTCCTGGCTGTGCCACTTTCCCCAAGTTGGGGATGGTCTACAAAAGTCAGTTTCACAGGCAGAGAGGTAGGGAAGACTCTTTCACACAGAAAGTGATGTTCCTTGCTCAAATGGTGGGAAATAATCAGGTACAGGCTGTTTGCTAAGCAGGGTGAGAACAAGTGGCCTACTACCAGTCCTGGTAACATGTTGAGAGGTAGTGGTAGCTTGGTTGAGATTCCACCCTTGGTTGGCCATTTTTAGCAAGAGAGAGAGTGAAATGTTTTCTTTCTCTTATTGTATTAGTTGGGACAATACCAGAGGCCTGATACTACACTTGGCAGCTAGTCGAATCATCCTGTCTTGTTCTACATGTCAAACAAGTTTGAAACTGTCACCAGCATCCTGACCAATTCACCCTGCCTTGTATTTCTTGGCCTCAGACATCTGGAGAGTTGAGGCCCTGCCATCAGATCTCAAATTTTCATTCCCTCTAAGTTCCAGCAACGCGTGTCCCTGGTTCAAAGGAAAAGATATTGGATATATGATCATCCCATCTCTGAACTCCCAATTCTCAGTCACATTTCATTTTCTCCTTCAAAAATGATTAGGTGCTCTGCTAGACACAGCCCCTGTGCTCTGACCTGGACTTTTTACTATGTTATCAGGCTTAACTCCCTCATCCTTCCTCTATGTCCCCCTTGACATCAATAAGCTAGCTATTCCTGTTGTTTTCCCCAGTATTCTCAATTCTGTTTTTATTCCTTCTATCTCTCATCCCCTGTCCCTCCTATGTATGTGTTTCCATTCTCTTAAACTCCTTATATATCCTGTATAGCATTTTCCCCCCGATGGTGGCAGGAAAGAGACAGATAAGCTATTCTTTTCTTTCCAAGATTCATAATTACATTTCAATGAAAAAATTATTAATTGCTTAGGTCATAGTGATAAAGTGATCAAAAAGACAGTTTCTGCCCCCAGAAAAGCTCACAGTTCTATGCAATTAAAGTAGAGATACGTAAACAAATAATTACAATGCAGTAGGGTAAATACTATAGAAGAGATATGCCTAAAACTGGAAGAGTATTCATCATGGGGAAATATATTCTTTCTGTAAAGTAAAAAAGAGCTATATACAATGCTAAAATCTACAATTAAATGTTGTTTTCCTCTTTATATACTCAAGAAACTTAATTAAATTTGTAGAATGCTAGAGGTAAGAGTAGTCATTGTTTTCTGCGAGAAAACAGACATTGAAAGGCTCAGTGACTTGCCCCAAATCACTGAGCATGTTAAACAATGCTGGGGTCTTATGTATCAGTCAGGAAAATTAACACTTGCTGCTACAATAGACAAAGCCTCATAATCTCACTGGCCTAATACAACAAAGAGGCACCCTTTTCCTTCACTCAGAACTGATGGGTATGCCATTTGCAACAAATAGCCTCCAAAATCTTTCAAGCAGGGAAAGAAAGGGGTAAAGAAGACATATTAGCTCTTATTGTTTTTCCCTAAAATAAACAGATATCATTTTCTCTCAAGATTCATCAGCATACACAAGCCTTATTGCATCAATAAAAATACATAAGAATACATGAGATTATGTGGTCCAAACTGTCTTTGCCACACGTGACCTCCCTCGGGAATCCTATCTTTACTATCAATGAGTATTCTTCAATGTTGTCTGGCTGTCACAAAGCACCAAGTATATGTTTGATTTGGATAAATGGATGGATGGATGGATGGATGAATAGACAGATGTGGGATACTTTACACCTTATTAGCCTCATTATTTTAGTTGAGCTTCTTTTTTTTATTTTTTTTTTAAGATTTTATTTATTTTCAGAGAGAGGAGAAGGGAGGGAGAAAGAGCAATGTATGGTTGCCTCTCACATGGCCCTCATTGGGAACCTGGCCCGCGACCCAGGTGTGTGCCCCGACTGGGAATCGAACCGGGACCCTCTAGTTCCCAGCCCGCGCTCAATCCACTGAGCTACACCAGCCGGGCTACTTTAGTTGACCTTCTTAGCTAGACTGCTGTTTATATTTTTAACCCTACTTCCTAACTTAGTTGACCCTGATGCTCTTCAGGCAAAGGGCATGAATATCTTTTCATCCCACAGAATTCAAGAGAATTTTGATAATGCGGCATAGAACCTCACGGTGTTAATCATTTTGTGACTAGTACTGCAGAATAAAATGCCTGGCATAGTAAATAATAGCATTAGAACTGTCATTGAAAGAAAAGGTCAATATTATACCTGCTTGCCGATAGGCAAGATTAATATATTCTTGCTATTAATAATAGTAATTAGACTCTATTGCTTTCGCTGATCCTTAGGTCCCATTTATAGGAACAGTTTAATGTTCTTTCTGAGCATGACTTGGCATATTTTAGTACATCGTTGCAAGCATTGAAAGTCGGTGCCAGGATCTTCTTATCATTTTATTAGCTTTTTGGCACTTTGATTTTGTATTTGTATTGGGCTTCCTTTTCTACTGCTGAAACAGTTAGCAGGGATTTTTTATATGAAAAGCAAGACCATTCTTAATAGCATTTTCTACTGGGGGCGTAACTATAGACCTTTGTATATTTTGCACCATTTAGCACAGCCACTGTTGCAAATTAAGAGGCCAGGCATCCTTGTCAGGACAATTAACACTTGCAGTAGAAAACTCTTAGCCTTGGGGGAAAAGAAGCTTAAATTGGGGTTGTCATACCAGAAACCTTTTTGGAATTGGGAGCAGGGATGGGGAGGAAGGAATGGAGCACTGGGTAAGCAGATGATCAACCTCTCTTCTGTTATAATTTCTCTTCTTCTATAATCAACATCACCTCTGTGTACCATGCAAAAGGTTTGCAGAGATAGGAAAAAAAAAAAAAAAAAAGGAGCCGGACAGACAACCCTTGTTTAAAGGCTAAACAGGGAGGGTGCTTCTAGGCGTTCCCTCATTACAATGAATCCTTCTCCTCCTTGAATTGTCGCTAATATTTCCAGTTTTGGATTGAGGCTTGGACGACCTCTATTCAAAGGAACCATTGTTACCTAGCAGGGGTAAAGCATTTACTCTCTATCATTAATGTCTTACTGTGAATAATTAAAATGAGGTTTCTTTCCTTAGCTAAGCTTTAAGAAATAATAGTGGTAGTGTTTAAAAATTGAAAATGTATGGCATGCTGGAGTTTATAATGCCAACTGAGTTATTCACTCATGTGTTTCTTTTAATGGTCTTGTGAGATAGGATAGGCAGAGGGGAGGGTTATTTCCATTTAACTGATGGAGGATCTGAGGCTCTGATTGGTGAATCAACTGTCTGTTCAAGGACACACTACAGGGCTGGATTACATGATAGACTGAGTAAGAAGCGAGGAGAGGGGAGGAGGAAATGGAGACAGCAGGTAGGAGGGTGTGTTCTTGTTGGATTAGGAGGGAGCATACCGAATAGTCAAGATAGATGTGAGGGTTTGGAAAGTCTTGTAAGGGTTCATTCATGTTAGAGAGAGAGTCTATTAACAGTTCTGTTATTTACCTTTTCTTGAGGGTCTATTACCTGCTAAGCACCTGGCTAGACTCTTCTAAATATTGTTTTATCTTGTCCTCTTTATAATCCTGCAAGGTCGATTTATATTTCAAATTTATAGATGAAAAAACAAGGGTTGAGAAAAATTAAGAATCTTGCTCAAGGTTTTTTAGTAGCAAGTGGCAAACTATTTTCCTATTTCTGAGCCCTACATTTTTTCACAGTCATATGCTACCGTGCAAGAGAGCAAACAAAGAAAAGGTTAGGGCAGGGCCTTGGAAACAAATTTTCCTTTCTTCACATCTGTCTCAGGCTTGGCTTCTCTGCCCTTCACCTTTCCATTAACTCTGTAATCCTGCAAAGAACAGAAATTGGATTGCACCCTGACCAAAGAGAGGGTTTCAAACTTTCTACCTGGATACTCTTTTTCAGCTTTCAAAGTTTCTCATTCTCCCTTCAGATCCATTCAGTGGAACATTTCACATGCTTATCCCAGAAACATTTCTATTACTGTTCATGTAAAACAATGACTTTTTTTTTTAAACACAGCAGTTTTACCCCCTAGTTTGCCATGCATTTTTCTCCTATGTTAAAAATTACCCCCAAACACCTTTAGGTGCCAGATTTTTTTCTCACTGGATATTTTTTTCCCAAACAAGAAGTCCCTAAGGGCAAAGAATGAGTGATATAATGGAAGGAAGGCCGGCAGCTTAACTTCCCCTTAGCAGTCGCGACCACAGTTGCTATAAACCGGAATTATTCTCTCCTTGACTGAAAGGTGGCCACCTCTTGGATGAAATGTGGCAGCTGCTTAACTGTGTACATTAATAAAACATGATCATCTAATAAGCAGCAAGTAATGATGAACTGATAGACTTCATTGACAAGGCAGACCGTGGCTCAGTGGGCTCAGAGGCATTTTTCAGTGTTCATCCCCCTGTTGAGTGACCTCGAGCAGGCTGCTTAATTTCTCCATTACTCGGTCTCCTCATCTGTAAAATGGGGATAATAACATTTACCTGGAGCACAGAGGCATTGTCCGAATTAATTAACTCAGGCAAAGTCCTCGGAGATGCCTGGATAAATGGTGCCATGCGACTGCAAATGATTAGTATCCTTATTATTCTGACACTCGCCCATAAGGCCCATCGATCAAATCTGGTTCTAGCTGAAATGGGCAGCGCAATGGATTCTGCCACCGTGTTCGATGGCAGTTTGCCCTGAAGATAAAGTCTGTCACACACAATGTCTCCCCAGAGAAAGCTTCAGCTGGTAGCAGTATTGATGTAGGTGATCTGCCTGCCAGGATGCACGGAGGCCGTTTAACTAGAGCTAATTACAGCCAACAATAGTGCCAAAGCCAAGAACTCATCTCTGATGATGATGGGCTGTTCAAAGAAACTATTTCTGAACCATGTGATCAAGCAGAATTTTCTGCACCACCGGCATGGGTGGCCTCCAGAAGGATGTCAGCACCCCTCCAATTTTAGAGGAAGAAAACTTGCAATATTTCTCTAGAGGGGAGGAGAACCAGAGAGAATTGTAATCTTTGCAAATTGCCCTTTGGGACATTCATCATTTAGTTATTTTGGCAATTTTTTTTTTTGGCTGTTGAATAAATATTAGGATGGAAATGAAGGGATGGAGAGAGGAGGCAAGCCAGACGGGCAAGATGGAGTCCCCACTCTCACTGCAGCCGTTGATCTAGGATGGAGCAAGGTGGACATGTATGAAGAAAACATACACAGTAGAGGAAGAAAGCTTTCGGAAGCTGCGTGGCAATGATGAGTGTAGGCCTTTGGTGTGGTGTGGTTGATGTTATTAATCATAACATCTTAAGCTACAAATGTGTGTGACGTATTAATGGAAATGTCCTCATTACCACCTTAGTGCAAATTACTATCATTTCTCCACTGGATTACTTTGATAACCTTCTGGATGGTGTCCCCTGTTTCAACCTTTGTCATTCTGTAGTCTATTCAACACACACCAGATCACTCTGAGCAAGCTCCTCTGTATAAGTTTTTCAAGACTTCCTTCCCCATTGCACTTAGAATCAAATTCAAACTCTTGCCATTGCTTTCTGTTTTCTATTGCCCATCTCTAAACTAATCTAATTCTAAAATCCAACTGTTATCTAAGCTTTATCCATGGTAGTTTCCTCTCAGTACCCTGAAAGCCAAGCCTTTTCCCACCCCAGGGCCTTTGCATCTGTCCTCCCTGCCTGGTATGTTTTCCCCAGGGGACTTGCTTGGCTAGATCTCAGTCTTTAAAGTGTCTCAATTTAAATGTCATCTATTCAGAAGGCTTTATCTAGATTATCATCTCACCCTGCCTTGCCAATACTTTGGGCACTCTTGCTCTCCTTTGTAGTATTTTTTTATTATCTGTAATTCTATATTTACTCGTTCATTCATTCATTCATTCATTATCTTGCTAACTGGTTCAGTCTCCTACAGAAGGCTCCAGAGAAAAAAACTTGCCCTCTGCCCTCATTATCAGTATTCAACACAATACCTGGCACAAACAAATATATTTCTGAATGGTATTGAATAACAACTCCCCTCTTTAAGCACCTATTGTATGCCATGCACTGTACTCTATACTTTCTTTACAAATCTGAGTTTTCCATGTAACAGCCTTGAGAGGTTGGTGTCACTTAGCTGAAGTTTTCATAGAATTAAATTGATGTTTAGGAACACTGAGACTTGCTAAAGATCACAGTTTGAATTTAGAGAAAAATTATTTCAATTACAAGACTTCCTTCCTGGCTCCAAAGTCAGGTCTGACTCCATTGTTCCCTGATTTGGAGAACTGTATGAGCAAATGCAAGGATCAATCATAAATCCACTCTCAATGGCATTGAACATGGATTGGCTTGAAAGGCATCTGAATCTAAGAGAAAGGCCCAAATTGTAAGTACTTTGTGAAGTACTGAGATCCTGGTGATGGGTTTATAGAGGAGAATTAGTAAGAACCTTGAAAGGGATGAGCCAAAACAATCTTCTTCTGCCCTTCTCAGGAACTTTTCCCATTTAATTTTCGACTGCTCCTTGCCTGGAGGTACCCTAATCTTCGGCTTCTGGTGACCGCTTCCTGGTGGAAAGTTTCAAGAGTGTGAAAACCTTTCACTTTAGATTCACTTCAATGCATTTAAGAATTTACACATTTGAGGATCTAAATAGACAAAGAGAAAAAAAATGCATTCTGCAGTTGTGGCTTTTCTTTTCTCAAACTTTGACATTTCGTGTGTGATATTTTGTTTGTGCATTGAAACATTGTCATAATTAATACAAACAGGGTAGCTTTTAAAAATGAGATATTCAAAAGGAAGTATGATTCTTTCATTGCCAAATTTTTTTAAAGGCATTCTTAGATGGGCAGGTGTTTATATCATAATATGAATATTTTCCCAGAAAGAGAGCTTCTTTTTTTTTCCAGGATTACTTTGCTGATTTTCCAATCACCTATGAGTACAGTAAAAAAGATGTTAAAATAAAACCACGTATGTATTTAAGTCATCGAATCTCAACCAGAGCAATCTAAACAACCATCAAGAAACATAGAGATGAAATTTCAAATGTTGCGGCACAGCTGTAGACTGGTGGGCAACAAAGAACTAAACTAAAATCACAAGCATTAGTTAAAATCAAACAAAATGCTTGTCTTCCAGGGACTGGGTTGTATTCAGCACCAAGAGAAATCCTGGGTATTAAAAGATAAAGTAAGTCTCTCCTGACTCTAAGCAACTGGAGGTGACGGGGAGGGCAATTGCTGAATCAGTCTAAAGTGATCGGTGTCAGGGTACAGGTAGTCCCAAGGCTGCGTGGGAAGACAGAAGGTGGAGCCTTAAATCCAGCTTGGTAAATCATGACAGGCTTCTTAGAGGAGGTGACACCTGGACTGAATCTTAAAGGAATGCCTTACTTGTCAGAAACGTGACTGTGGACTGTACCTGAAGCTTCCTTTTTAGTTATCAGCTCATTCCTTTCTATTGCAACTGGTTTTCTCCTCAGCCAGAGATCATTACACCCCACCCATTTCTTTAGACAGGAAAGAACTTGCTTTCCAGAAACCCTTTGCAAAATCCTAGTGAAAGATTATGATTTTCCTTGGATGAATTTGCTTTCAAATCCTTAGTCCAATCATTTTGGCTGAGGAAGTAGTGTTCTCCGATTGGTCTAGCTTTGACCCATCCAGTGTACCTAGATGGCAGTTTCCGCTTAAAACCTATGCCTTAATATGCTGACTAAAAAAGCCCAAAAAGGGAAGGAGGAAAAAAGCATTTACCAGATATAGCATATAGGATTGTTGACCAGATGAAATAGTTGACATTTCTAGGGACTATCTTTCAACCTACCAATTGCTAAACTCATTTTTTTATTTAAGATTTTTTTCCTTTCCATAGAGTGTTTTAGGGTGACATTGGTTAACAAAATTATACAGGTTTCAGGTGCACAATTCGACAACACATCATCTGTGGTGCGTTCATCACACTTTAGGTTGCATTTGCTGACTGAGAGACTGTCAGACAAGAACAAGCAAACACTCGCTCAGTTATTTTCCCTGCTAATCCCTTTTCTAGGTGTTTCACTTTCACCATCTCATAAAAACTCTTACTACAACCTTCAGAGACAGGTATTAAGTATGAGAAACTGAGCAGGTAAATGACTCTTAGATCGCATGGATGGAGAAGTCACAGAGACTTAATTTGTTTTTAATCAGCAATTCCATGTTCCCTCCACTCCCCCACGTGGGGTCTTTGGAAAACAGTATTGTAGCATGATGCCTAATCTTCCAAATGGCAAGAGGTGCGCCACAGAAGCATTGTTTTGTTTTCTTTTTTGCTGACTTTATGATAAGATGGTCTTCCTTCTTCTGATTTTAATGTGCTGTGTCAGGAGAAAATACGTAATAAGTGCTCTGGATTTTCTATCTTTTGAGCTGATTCTGTAAGATGTATCACATGTCTCTTCCTTAGAGAGAGTAATTAATGAAGTGTGTTGTTATTTCCACATGATATCATCTCTGGAAGGATTTCTCTTCAGGCACACGGTGTGGGAGTGTGGAGAGAGGAGAGGGGACATATGTAATTGTAAATTTCTGTGTTCATTTCAAACATTCTCCCCGTAGGATAGCACAAGAAAACAGCAATAATTAATTGGGAAATACCCATTCATCTTTACAGAGAGAGCTTCCTATTAAACTTGGTGACAATTCTTTTGGAAGGGTCAGAATCACTGGCTCTCCAGCAGTGGCCTGGGGATGTGGGGGGAGGGGCAATGCCGCACACACAAGGCTCGGGTCCTTCAGTGGGAAGTCAATAGCTGCTCCTTTGGTTAGCTCCCTGCTCATTCCGTCAGCCCTGCAGAGTTCCCTAGGCCATTTTTTTCCCTCTCTCGGGTAAACATGAGGTTTAGTTACAGAAGCAAAAGAGATGTATAAATAGAGAGAGAAAAAAATGGTGTATCTCATTTTATTACTCTTCTGTGTAATAGTAGTAAAAGTTTTGTGGACAGTATTGTATACAGTAAAACAATCATTTGTCAAAGGGTAAACTTACTGAACACCAATGCTCTGTTTTTAAAAGATCCCTTGTGTGTCGTGAACAACACAGTGTTCATAAAAAGCTGTACCCCAGGGTTAGATATTCTTGCCTCCTCAATTACGAGAGTTTTCTGAAGCCTCTCAAGGAAGGCAGATTAACATTCATTGTCGGGAGGCACCAGGATGCACTTTGTCCCGTGCTTTGACACATTCGTTAGCACAGACTCTAGGTTTTCAGTGACTGAATCCATGGAGCACACCACACACACACACACACACACGTTAGGAGTAGTGAGGGAGAGGGAAAAGCACCTGCCACGAGCCATACGCACTGCGGTTCTGACAGCTCACTCTCTCCTTGGCCTGTCATTTTAGTTTAGCCTGTAGGCAGCGTGTTCCCTTAATGACCCCTGGAGGTACATTTTAGCCATCAACCGTTATGATTATTTATATCGGATATCAGAGGAATATAAGAAATTTGCAATCTTTGAATATCTAGTCTCTAGCAGAGAGTTGATTTAACTCATGGAACAGATGAGGAACCTGCAAACACTCTTCCTCCCGTGAACTGACAAGTACAGAACCTTTTTTAGACAATGATGTGCTCACCCAAAGAAGCATAAGGTAAAGGCAATTTGTATGACATGGTCGTTCAGAATGTCTAATTTCAAAGAGTAGCATAAATTATACGGGCAAAATTAAATTACAGTTCTGACATATAAAGTGATTGAAAGTTGTCACTTCCAACCTTACAACAAGAAAAAGCTGGACAGCCTGAAAATCGATGACTTTTCCTTGGACCAACCAGAGACACGAGGTCTCAGGGCAAGTCACCTCCCTGGGACCTCTAGAGGCAGGTGTGTCTAGAGATGCAGCCTGGATCTGCTTACTGGGGACAGAGTCCTGGATCCATGAACTGGCCATAACACTTAAGTGGCAGTTTGGTGAATTGCTTGAGGCTGAGTGTGGACTGCATGAGACTGAGAAACATCTGGTGGCCACGGTCTAGGGGGTGGGAAGTACAATTCTCTGGATTTTACTTCCAGGCCCTCAACCAGGCTCTCGTGGTAAAGCTCCAGGAAAGATACCCTCAAGTCCCGGGCAAAAGGTAGGAGAGAGTAATCGTGAAATGTACCCAGAACCTTCTCCAATCCAGAAGCCTACGCTTTGGGGGAAAAGCTTTGCCAGAGCCTAATGATTCCCCAGCTTGAGAACTGGACTTCTCCCCACTTCTGCCCCCTTCAGCTTTCTGGTCTCACCTGAAGGAGAAAATATAGTCTGCAGGATTTAGTGCCTTGGGGAAATAGGTTGGGACCCTGGCAGCCACGGAAGGGAATAAAGGGCTGGTGGTAGAAATTAGCCAGCATGTCAGGGGGTAGAAGTTCATTAAGAGGACTGAAATTTAATCAGAAGATGTTATAGCAGAAATAGTTTACTTAGGTAAAAAAAAAAAACTAAGAAAATCTGTAAGAGAAAAAAAATGTGTCGTTACTAATGCACTGATTCTGACAAATGCATCATACTAATGTAAAATACCGATAAAAGGAGAAATTGCTTGTGGGCTACCTGGGAACCCTTTGTACTATCTTCACAACTTTTCTGTAAATCTAAATTTATTGTAAAATAAAAAATTTATTAGAAATATATATACACTAAGGGAGAATAATACTTTGAGTAAATAATGTAACTATTGTATTATGGCAAAACAGCAATCACTTCTTTCTTTTGAGGAAAAAAAACTGAACAGAAATTTCAGTAAAGGCAGAATCTCTCAGGTATGGGACCCACATCTTTAGGATGTAAGAGTCCTGACTGTCTCTCTTGGCAACTAATATTGACTTGTGAAATTCAGACTTAAAATAATTACACGATTTTTGCTGTACTTTTCAGATATAAAGACCAATAAAAGAATTTGATTGCCATTTCTTAAAATGCATAGTGAATATACCCATTAGTACCCTTTCCATGCTTTGTGTTGATGGAAAATCCATCTTTAACCATAAAGCAATTGATTTTCATAAGCGTCCTTTCCATGTATTACTGATTTGTATTCCGTGAAGCCCGCTATCACAGGACAGTTGGTTTGAGTGTCATCCACTCTCTGCCTTTGCTTGGGATCTCTGGTTTATTCACGTTACCAAAGACAGAAATAGCTGCGGTTTTGGCCATTCCCATTCTCTTTTCCCATAGGGGATACTCACTATTAAGCAGAGAGGATTTTCAAATGCAAATGACCCTCAGATTAGGGCAGTCCTCCTTCTCTGAGCAACTGCTGAACCACCACCTGCCTGTGCTCCTATTCAAAGCCGGGCTACTCATCCCATACGCGTCTCCTCTGGTATTTTATTTGACAATCTGTTTCAGCTTCACAAGGGAGCTAGCAAATTATGTATTGCTCGTTTTGTCAAAGTCATCATTGATGACAATTCCGGCATCAAGAGGCTCGTTTTATTCTGCAGATGTTTTTATCAAATAGAAGATAAATCATGGCTTCCCTTCTTTGTTTTGTGTTATGCTTCTGGGGATAATGGAGGGCACAAATAAAAACTCTTCATTAATAAAGAAAGAAAGAAACAGACTCAAGAGGATCACCGTGCATGTTTTTCAGATATGCAGAGCACACGCTGATAAGAGATTATATTTAGCACCCACGTAACAGGCTTGGGGTAGGGGTGGTAATCTTAATTTTAAAGAGATTCACTTCATCTCATTCCTTTCAGAATAGTGAGCTCAATTTCATTTAGAATTCCCATATAGAGCAATGTTCCCCGTAGCATCTTCTAGAAAGAGGCAGTGTAAAATGTTTCTGAAAAAAATAAATGGTTAATTTCACTGACATCACTGTGAGAGATTGTCTCCATGTTCTCACGAACTGTAGCCAGGCTCTCTGTGACTTTTTGACAGAGTATCAGTTGATCTCTTGTTTTGGCCTGCTGAAAGCTGTACTCAGATTTAGGCTCATGGATGAGGAAGAAAAAAAATAGGTGCGTGAATATGTCTTCACAGTCAGCTACAAGGTGTAGATAGTTGATAAAAGTAAAGCAAAACTCTTCAATAAAAAGAACTATTTAATACAGACAAGGGAGTGGTGTTCTGTTAGGATTCCATGTATGTGCTTAATGTGGCGGGACAGGCCTCACGGTCGTTCCTATAGTGTCTAGTGCAACACAGAATTTGATGGGATTACAATCGGGGCAGGTTTGGCAGTTGTAAGAGAAGAATGAAGACTGTCCAGTGGCTCATGACTCTCCATGATACAGATGACAACATTGTGAGAGGCAGCCGAGGATGAATATAAGTTTGGAAATTCTCTAGGAGGTGTCGGTAAGAAGAAAAAGAAAGGAGAGCAGTTAATACAACTGGACCATTACTTCTAGCATCATCTTTGCCAGTGAGTTCACCGTGTGCCAGGCACAGTACCACATGCACTTTATACATATTATTACTCATTATCTTCACAACCACACCTTGAGATATCTCATTTTATTCTAGTATGAGGAATGGTGGCTCACAAAAGCTATGCCACTTGCCTAAGACTACTTAGCAAGTACTTTCTGAATCGTTTTTGGACAGTGGCTAAGAGCATGAATTGCCCTCCAATGGTCTGCGGTATGAGTGGGGGCAATCCAGCATTGCTGATCACTAGAACCCCCGTCGACCCGTATTACTTTTAATGGTAATACTTTTCACTGGTGAGTGTGTACTTATGGGGCATCCCAATTTACTTCATAGATTCCTCTCTCACCTATTTATTGAAGATCTATCTGACAAGCACTACACTAGTTTCGGGATAATAGGGATACAGTACATAAATATCTTTGCCAAACAGATGATAGGAGGAAGGAATTAGTGTATCAACCTCTCACTCCTCTTGGAATATCCTTGGACAAGTTATTTCTTTTCTACATTGTTTCTTTTAGACTCAAATCGATGTCTCCAGGAAACCCTTAGATGTTTTGGATCAGCACTGCAATTTTATACTTAAGGGAGAGACTCCTTCTTATTTCTCAATTGTTCTACCATCAAGTCTGAATAAAACATAAGCTGATCAATATATAAAGTAACCATAAGACTAGGCCACTGCAGTGACTATTTGTGGTGATTTTTTTCTCTCTTTTCCCTTACTTCTGCGTGATTTTACATTAAAGTTAAGGCAAGAACAACAATAGAACAGGGAAAGCAAATAAGATTTTAACAAGCTTTCAATAGACTGACAAAAGGAGATGGGAAACTAGAAACATGAAAATAATAAGCAGTAACTCTGCCAAGAAATACAGCTTCCAAATGGATCTTGAATGGGAAATTTACTTATGCATTTGCATCTTCCAGTTCAGTTTTGTGTTAACTATTTTTCCCCCTCTTGTTTTGAAAACCATTTGGATTTATTGCATCTTCCATTGTTCTTTTGCATTTTTTGTTTGTTTCTCAACATCCAATCTCCTTATTTTAACATCTCTTTATGTTCAGATTTTTCAGACACCATTTACTTGTTTTTTCTACAAATAGTAGAAATCATGGAATGAACAGTTAGAGTTATTGTTAGTGCACAAATAGCCTAAGACAGATCGTAAAGTTGCTAGTGATCAGGGAGCTATATAATGCGGACTAGCTCCAGCGGTGACAGCAAACATTTTCATAAGCCAGATGCTTAGCTTTCAGCGCAACCCCATCAACTCACCCTCACCATGTGAGGATCTCCCATTACTTTTCCAAAGAGCCTATTGTCTTCCTGACACTCAGAGAAATTCCACAGTTTCTAAGGTGTTTCCCCAGCTTCATTCTTTCTACAACTACGTATAACTCAAAATGATGGGGACACATGGCAAAAGACAAGCACACATTATTTTTTTTTACCAGCCATAGAAAATTCAGATGCAGAATTTTAGCTGGATACTAAAGGCCTCTTGCCTAAGACGCTGCCACGTAGAGGAGAAGGAGGTAAACAAAGCTGTTTCACTTCCTAAAGAGCAAGATTAGGTTGTTTCATAGACTAATATTTTAGATATATCATAATTCAAATTACCATGACTTAGGGTACCAGAGCACGGCAAAATGTTAACTGTTTTTTAAAATGTATTGATTTCCTTAACCCACACCAAAAAATTCACTTCAGAGTCAGTGATCATAGCATTAGTCAAGCTGTTAAATTTTCTTTTAAAAAAAATCTCGTCCATATTGCTCTAAAATTCATTATATGGGAGCATTGCGTTTCTTAGAATTTTTCTCTCATAGGCATGAGGACAGTAAATATCAGAAATATTTGGTGTTGAGCAAGATCGAGAATGAGCTAACTAGCTAGGAAGGTAACAATATCAGTGACCTTCCACGTTACAGTTTTAGACATTTAGCACAACGTAAGTCAGCTGTGTGGGGAAGAGTCCTGCCCTCCGGAGTGGAGGTGACGCACGTCTGAAGGCAGAGAATTCGAGAGTCTAGGCTACAGGAGGCTCATTGTTCTGAACTACTGAGAGTCAGTCCAGCCACAGCTACGCATGTTGGTGTATTAGGCTTCTAGGCTGTCATCACAATCTGCTATCACCCAGGTGGCTTGTAACAACAGGAAAATATTCTCTCACGGGTGTAGAGGTGAGCAATCTCCAATCAGGGGCCATGTTTTCACTGAAGTCTAGGGAAGAATCCTTCCTTTCCTCTTCCAGCTTCTGCTGGCTGCGGGCAATCGCCAGCATCCCTGGATTTGTAGATGCAACACTGCAGTATCTGCCTCTGTCTTGCATGGCCTTCTCTTCTACATGTCTATGTCTGTGTCTATGTCCAGAGTTCCTTCTTCTTATGAGGATGACAGTCATATGCCTTTGAGGGCCCACTCTAATACTGTATGACCTTATCTTAATGTGATTGCATCTGCAAAGACTCTTTCCAAGTAAGGTCACATTCAACAGTTCCAGGTAGACATGAATTTTGGAGGGAACACTATCCAACCCAGTACACTAAGGTTGCAAGTTCCATTTCAGGTGACATATATCTAAGAGACATCTCGAATTTAGCATGTCCAAATCTGAATGCCTGATTCTCTATCCTAAGATACATGTTCTATCCATTGTCTTTTCCATTTTGGTTCAACAATAACTGAATACTTCCAGGTGTTCAGAGCTAGAAGCTAAGGGTTATCTCTTTTACCTTCCTTCTTTCACAGCCTATATCCAACACATTAGAAAATTCTCTTGCTTGGTTGCAAATTATATTTGGAATCTGGCCACTCTTCACACCTCCTTCTGCACATGCTATTGTATGAGTGACCATAGTCTCTCATCTGGACCTGTTCAATAGCCTTCCAACTGGTCTTCCACTTCTACCATTTTTCACCTGTAGTCCAATTTTAAGACAGCAGAGGAAGTGATCCTTCTCCAGTATAGATCAGATCGTATCACTCCTCTGCTAAAAATCTCTCCAGTGGCTCTTCATTTCATTCGGAGTGAAAGCCACAAGGGGTGTCCAACCTGTGGCCCTGCAGGCTGCGTATGGCTCAGGATGGCTATGAATATAGCACAACACAAAATTGTACATTTACTCAAAGCATTATGAGATTTTTTGTGTGATTATGTGTTGCAATGTATTGAATGTGTAGCCCAAGACAACTCTTTTTCTTCCAGTGTGGCCCAGAGATGCCAAAAGTTCGGACACCTCTGGACCTTACAATATCCGATAGAACACAACCCATCTGACCTCATCATCCTGTCTCCCTTTCTTGGCTCTATTCACACTGCCCCCTTGCAATTTGTCAATCATACCAGTTATGCTACCACTTTAGGGTCCTTGAATGGCCATTTCCTCGATCCAAGGAAAACTTTGAAGTTACCGAAGTCCCTACCTTGCTGGAGATGTCAAGGTAGGTTGGACAAACTCTTGCTCAAAATAATGTAAAATGAACTCATGTGACATTCCTAGTTCTCTGATCTAAAACAAAGCAAACTCCTATAAACCACAATAAAGAAATACTTCCTCTCAATCATTTGAATCCTTATAATAACGACATCATGGTACTTTCTACATACTTTTATACATATACTCAACACCATATCAAAATGACTTTTTACACTGTAATGTAATCTATAAACTTTTAGTGAGCTTTAGATCCATTACAATATTGAAAAGATGACCTTTGACTTATGTTAAGTGAGAAAACTGTGTAATTATGTGATGGATAGAAAAACTCTCTTTCTTGTCCTTCTCCAAATACAAGAATGTTAAGTCTGAGTGTCTAATCCTGGTCTTACAGGTCCACCTGTACCTTATCTAGAAAGAGTGGATTTATAGGAAATCCAAAGGCTTCTCCAAACTTTTTCCAGTAACAACCTTGGACCCATCATCTGGACTTATTTCCTTATAAAAGGAAATTTAATAAGAAAAGATTTTTTCACAGACTAAGAAACAAACAGGTGTCCAACAGAAGACACAAGCATTTAAAGGGAAAATTATAAAACAGAAGTCAGAGGTAAAAACCAAACAGGCAGAGCTCAGGAAGGACATGGAAGAGAATAAAGAAAACCGAGTGGAGAAGACAGAAAGGCACAGAAGAAACCACAAAGGACATAACCAATGATAAGACATGGCTTCAGCAGAAAGTGCTCACAGGAACACTGTGAACGGGTGTGAGAAAATTGCCCCAAATGAAACAACAATAAAAGACCATTTAAGACTGATTACAGAAAACATACTCAGTGTGGAAGACAGTAGAAGAAAACTAAATACATGTAAAAAGTGAAGTTCCTGAACATGAGAACAGAACACATGGAACATAGAAATATAAAAATAAAACAACATCGAAATTTCAGAAAAAGCTTGTATTTGCAAATAAAGAAAAGCACACCTCTCCTTGTCCCTAAATTATTGATATCAAAACATAATGGTGATATAATTGACCTTCAAAAATAAAGAAAAAATAGGACTTCTATTTTTATAATAGAGATTTGATTTCTTTGGACCAATACTTTTGGCTAAAAGTGACAAAATTTGCTAGATATTATATAAACAATTCTTTCAAGTATCAGAGCGCTGAAAAGGTAGTGAGGCACTGTGAAGGCAACCATGCGTGGGAATGTAGAGATATTCGTGGTGTCCTGCACTGGCGTGTTGGATCGTAGGGCACTCGTGACAGCTGGCAAACGTGGGCCTTTGTCGTGGCAAGCAGGGCCCACTCTACGCTGAACAGGTAACACCTCCACCTTAATCTGGGAAGATAAAAGTGAACAGGCAGTACCTCTGTCCACAGAGGACACAAGGAAAGTTGCCTTGCTGCAGAACTGAGGGTGCAAAGTAAAAAACAACCCTGAGGAGTTGCAGTTCTTGCTTTGCGGTTGCTTAGACTCCTTGTTCAAATTTATGTGCGACCTATGTTATTTACATGTTCCTAATTTGGAAAATTCAGCTCAGCATTGTTGTGAGAATTGTACAACTTGCGTCTGCACTTCACACAGTGACGGGCGCTGAACGCGGGCTCAGAGGTGAGTGACAGCAACCAGGAGCACGCTCTCGGTGAGCACCCACTTCTCCCGAGAGGCTAGGTGACAACCCATGAGGACCATCAAAGCTGCGTACCCTCCCAAACGCACTTTATCTTAAAAAAAATACCAACACAATGAAAATAATGGGAGAGGCTTTTGAATTTTATCATAAGGAGTTATGACCTATGAAATAATCCTTTACAATGAAGCTATCTTTCTTAAAGCCCACAAATACTTACTAAAATTTAGATTTTCCTTTAATTACAATACCGTGCTCCTATCCTCTCTGCATTCCAGTGTTTTTCCAGTGACATTTCTCAGGCTCGTAGGATATAGAATGAGGGAATGTTTAGGTTGGTAGCAGGACCTCAAATTAGAGTTAGTGGACTATATTTTCAGATCAAGCCATGCTCAGAAAGAGCTGTGAAGCTTGTGGCAAGTATCCCTTTCTGGGCCTTACTATATTGATGTAGCAAGTGGAGTTAATGAATCCTGGTTTACACACTACTCTCAAATGAGTTCACCAAGGCTTTACAGTGTGAGGAAGGAAATGTACAAATGCATCATCATGTATCATGTCCATAAATTCTGGGTTAAAACAATGGGGCCTTTGGTGTGACTTACTTCTTTTGTGTTGACATTTAGTTGTATTCTCAACCATCTCTCTTTGTGTCTATAAATTTAGATTATAAAATGACAGTTTTTTTCCCTTACAGTAGATATTTAATAAAAATGATGTTGATCAATTAATTAATTAAAGGCAGAACTCTGGGTTTGGTAAGGAGGAGAGAAACTTTAATCAGAGTTATTTTTCTTTTCCAGGATAGGTGAAGGACAATAAACCTTATACTACAGGAAAAAGTGGTTTAGAAAGAATCTTCTGTACACTACCAAGTTCTGACAAGGCCCTTTGTGTAGGTGTATGCTGCATATAAAATAAAACCTGAAGGAAGTTTTGTAGGAGAACCATTAACAGGCTAAAAATTGGGAACTCTCTGCTCGGGTATGCAAATCTTTAAAGTGTGACCACTGTCTCCAGATGATCACCTCCTGGAAATTGACACACTAGAAATATTTAACGTCTTTGAACTCTCCCAATACAGTTAACACCACCTGTCTTTGAGTTTGATGTAGACTCTCCCAATCCAAATGTATGTACTTTTCATCCAAAAAGTGTTGACTTTTCTATCAAATCCTGGTTCAGCGTTCACCTCACCCATGAACCCCTCCCTCACACTGCTGGCTGTCCCAACACTCTCAGCCCCATCCTGAAGCTCCCCACCTCAGACCCAGGAGACGGTCCCCTTTGCTGAGCTCAGCCCTATTCTCTCTATGGGCACATTGGGTTTTGTATGTGTGTTTGCCCATCTGCTTTCTGTCTTTCTTCCTATGCTGAAAATAGGGGTTAGGGACAGATTTATATTCAAATATATAATTTCAACAAAAACAGTTATTTGCTGACTAATACACTTAATGAATTTGTCAGTGAAATGAGTGGGTTCCAACCCTAATCATTTTGGTGCTTTTATTAGTTACCTCAGAAATTGTTGCCTAAGAAATTGTTGTTTGTTTGGTTTTTGGTGGCTTTACTGAGCTCTTATTTATATACCAGAATGTTCACCCACTTGAACTGAACAATTCAATGATGGTTAGCACATCTCTCTAGCATTATCCCCCCACAATTTTACCAGAGGACAGTTTTTCTGGACATCTTGCATGGACCAACTAAATGGCTTTAACTTAAAAATAAATAACAAATAAATAGAGGCAGAAAGGAGGGAGGAAAAGAATGTGGTATAATTATTTCTATGCCTTCTACAACAATACAGTTAAAGTGAAATATATGATGTTAATTACTAGTTATGTAAAGACACACTTTTAAGTCAGATATATTATATATCTCATCTAGGAACAATTAAGTTAATTGTCTTTAAGCTTTGTTTTTCACTCCTTTCATTATAGCCCTTTTCATATACTGCCTGATATATCATGTTTTTTATCTGTCTGGGTAAAAGAGCAAGAACCATAAATTGTATTTCTATATTCTTCTTCAGGACTTGTATTATTTAGTACGTAGTAGGGGCAAAATAGTGTAGTGCATCAAACTGAGAAACAAGAAAAAGGAAGAAGTGATGTATCATCACAGAAAATATACGAAGGGAATCAAGATCACAGCTCCATTTTGTCTTTAAAAATCTGACTGAGGAAATAGTTTGTAAGTCTTGCTAATTTCATTTCTCCACTTTAAATCACTGGAAGAGTTTTGTCTTTTAGTGACTTACTACTCTAGAGAAACAAGGTATGAGGAGGTAGCCCTCTATTTATAAAGATCAATTCACCTACATTTTTTGATGAGAGGTTGACAAGCTTTAAATCATCCCAGGCAACTTTTCATTGCATTTTATGGTAAGAAGCTAAAGAGAGTAAAGTATTCAATTAAAATCCGAAGGCTGTTTTAAGAAATAATTATCTGAGTGGAGAAAGTATAATAGCATCAGAAAGTGAGCCCACCTAATCTGCTCTATCAGTACCCCAAACCCTCAGAAGAAAATACTGAATAAGAAAGTTGACACATTTTCATCCTTATTTGAATCTTGTGAAACTAGTTCCTCATCCATGGAATTTGAAGGTCAGTCTAACTTTTTGAATAGTTGAATGCATACTAAATTAAATTTCTGAATTTTGGGAGTTGTCTACTGATAATTAACAGCTTGATAATTGTATGTAAATGTCTGTCTCTTTACCTGGCGGTGTTTTATTTCTCTCTCTTTTCATTTAGTGTCTACTCATCCATATTCCAAATTTTTTAGACTTTTTTAAATTAAATGCCTACTTATTGGTACACAAATACCATGTCACAAGTATCTTAATATTTTTTTATTGCACCACTAACTGCTTATCAGTCACATTACACATTCCTTCCCACAATTGCCAGATACATTCTATTGATTCCAAAGCCATTTACCTTAGCACTGCTTTGAAGTGATCCTTTGTGAGCAGTCTTGTTCTATAGCAAAGCCATCCCCCCTGCAAAAGAGCAAGGAGGAGGCTGCAGCGTGTCTCTTAGAAGCAATAATTGGTTGCCTTGCAACTCGCTGGCCTGAATGCTTCCTAATTTGTAACGCACAAGGCAGTGTGCAAGAGAATAACATATTCCATTTCTGTTTACAGAACCAGTATGTGATGCAAAGAGATAGAAAATAAGATTGGTCCTTTATTGGTCATAATTATACCAACTATACTGCACAAGATATGGAAGGCTTAGATAAAAGCAAATGGATTTACTTTTTAAATTGAGTTTACTAGATGAAATCATATATTGAAGTACAAATCTTTTGGCTGTTCAATTAAGACTATCTTATTTTTTTCCAACAACTTATAGGTCCGTTTTGTATTATTTTGCATAAGTATTTCAACCAATTTTCATAAATTTGCATTTTTGTTTAAAGAGCCCTAATGCCAATTATGTACAATAAATGCAATTAATTAGTGCATTCCACAGCAACTGCATTCAAGTCTGGTTTATAGTCAGAGACCCCAGAATGGCTAAGTATGGGAAATTGCTGGTAAACCAGCAGTCTATCCCATAGCCCCCACAGCAAAGAGAGAAGTGAGGTTGGGAATACCTCCCAGAGAGATGAAAATGTATCGGATATATGATGCCTAAGAAGCTTTGTTTCAGCAAACCTAATTCAATGGTTAAACATAAATAAAGAGTGAAGGACCTACTTGTACCATCATCAGCATCTGCATGTCACCATCACTTCGGCATGTAATCCTCAAGCTGATTGGGCCAACTAATCAGTAAGTATACTTTGCTCTTTCTAGCACGTCCCTCGCAGAGGAAAGACAGAAAGAAGAGGGCAGCACATGAGTAACTCCTATCTGGTACAAAACTTCATTGTTCAATTCTGAGCTCATTCAGAAAGCAAGAGAAAAGCATGCTATTGTCTTTTTAAGCACATTTAAGGGTGTGTGCCTGTAGTTCCTCACGTTGTGCATTTACTCTTTCCCAGAAAGTTCAGGATGCCCAGGTACGTGTTACATGTCTGCTGTGATGAAGCAAAGAAAGCCTGTAGTATAACAAGATTAGCTTGGGTTTAAAAAATATTTTCTGCTTGTAAGCTTAGGAGTGACCCTCTTGTTATTCTAATCATAAGAATTTAATGAAATTAGAAAACTATAATAGGCTGCCCTGGATGTGCCCATCAGGTTGCTTCAAGTTTAAGTCCATGTAGTTAGAATTTTTAATGCAGTAGGGGATTGGGCAAGGAGTAAATGACTGGTCTGTCGTCTAACTCTGTTTTACATGGGAGACGTATCTTGGTTATTCCTTAAATTGATTCTTGCCTGAATGTTCCCTTAGGACTTAAAATATATTTTTATATATTATAATTTAATGTAATATAATTCAGGAGGGTGGTTGTCCTTCCTTTCAAAACTTGGATAGTCCTGAGTTGTTTGAATTTCAAGTCACACTGCTGGAGTTGTCTTTTTGTCTCAGATTTTCATTCAAGTAGCACTGATGACACCAGTTGGGGACCTGGTGGCTCTGGGCTGGAAGGTCACACAGAGCAAAGGAATCAGTCAGGCCTGCTCTCACATGACTCCCTGGGATCCTGCCCTGACAGTCTTGTTTAGATAGATGATAGATGTCTGTGAAGCCACCAGATTTCCAGACTTAAATGTACAAAGGCAGAGTCATTTCATGCGTTACACACACCTGTTATGTAGGACGAGGCTGAGCCTGTCAGGTGGGGGCACCGTAATGGAGAAAAATACTCTGGTCTACTTAGGAGTGCCTTCCGGTAAGCTGTATGCAGAAATAAGTTTACCCAAAGCTTGTTTTATTCTCTTACTGGGGCCAGAGTTTATCATAATTATTGTTTCTCATAAAGTGACTGGGTCTCAGAATTTTTATCTTAGAGGTTTTGAAATGCCTTACTTTTCACTTTCTTATGTCAGTGTAGATGAGGGACATTGCGTATATTTTCAATAAAATAATAAATATTAACTGGCATTCAGTCCACATTGGATGGAATTGATTGCGTAGAGGTGATCACTAATGTACGCACCCCATGAAAAGGCAACATAATGAACTGTGACCAAAGCCTATGTGTCCTTTAGCTGCGGCAATGCTTACTGCCTGCCCCCAAGTCCACTGGATGGGAAACCACAAAGCCTTGGTCCTATACTTAATGCTTAATGGGATCTGATGTCACTCAAAAATCTAGAAATTTCTGAGAGTAAAAGGAAAAAACTGTTGCCCCAGATTTAGCTAACACTATAAATACAGTGGATCTCCAACTGGATTTTAAGTACTTTTTGTGCTGGGATCTGATTGGTTCTTTGAAAAGTCAACATTTCTGGAGGGTGAGTCTTCAAAAAGAGTAGGAAGATTCTTTTTCATTACAATGAACTCCTAGAAAAAGGGCCCCAGGAGAGCAGGTATTTTGAAACTAAAGTGGGGTGTGTGTATGTGTGTGAGTGTGTGTATTCTTTGGAGAGTCTCAGTTGTCAGGAGTATTTTCAGTATTTGATGTGCTTTCCTGCCTGTCCCTGACCTCATCCTTCTCTACCTTCTAGACACAGTTCCCCTGAACAGACAGGGAAAGATGACCATGGGTAAGAAGATGTGATTATAGCGTAGTGTGATCCAAGTGAACACTTCTAAATGAGAATATCAGCAGAGCTATAAAAGTACCAAACTTCACAAGGCAAAGACCGTTGCTTTGGAACTTTGGGCGATGACAACTTAGATGACCTTCTTGTCATTTACTTACCTCCGCTTGGGTTTCTTCTGTGTAATAATTCATGTAACAGATGACATCTTGGGATAAGATAACTTAAGGTGATCTTGTCAAATCACCCCCTAGATGGCATTTTATTTTCTTACATATCTATAATGTGGAACATTTTACACAGCACATAGTTTATCTTCACAATGGACCCTTATAGGAAATAGGTGTGGGTTGGGTTGGAAAAATGAAACCCAGAGAAGATTAGAGACTTGCATTGACCGAGGTTATGTGCATATTTTAGGTACAGTCTGAGGTCCAGATCAGATATCATCATCTCCTCCAAAACCTTTCTTCATGCTCCATTAATGTCTGCTAAGGATGATGGATCCTGTTACCAAAACGTCTTTGGTTAGTTGAGAAGGGTGATGGGTGGGTTAAAGCAAATTTGGAGGAGTAATCATTTTTGCAGACAAGAAAAAAAGGTGTGGATAAGAGAAGGAAAATGTCAACGAAGACAGTTGTTGGCAAGGCAGGGAAAAGGACAAACATTGCCTAGGGAAAGTATAAAAAAAGAGGCTCAAAGAAAAAAAGACATGTAGAAAACTTATAAATGAGGCTGTTGTTTGGGGTAGGCGATATACAAGCCCCCATATTCCTCCTTGACTTATCTCTGACACAATCTATATTGTTGACAAACCCATCGGTTTGAGTAGGTTCTGTCTAAGGAATGAGATATACGAGGTTCAAGCTGACATGACGTGGCTCATAGTGAAATACCCTACAGCTAAATTGCAGTAATATTTTTTAAATTTTTTTTATTGTTGTTCAAGTACAGTTGTCTCTATTCCTCCCCTGCCACTCTCCTCTGTCCCACCCACGACCTTCTCCCACCCTTGATCTTACCCCACTTTGGTTTTGTCCATATGTCCTTTATACATGTTCCTTGATGCCCCTCCCCCCCTTTCCCCTGTAATCCCCTCCCTTCTCCCCTCTGGTTACTGTCAGTTTGTTTTTTATTTCAGTGTCTCTGGTTATATTTTGCTTGCTTGTTTCTTTTTTGTTGATTAGGCTCCACTTATAGGTGAGATTGTAATGTTTTAAAATCACCTGTTTATGCTTGTTTCTTAGGTTGGATTATAAACAAGTACCTTCTTCCTTGTTTCATCTTTCATATCTATTCCCATATCAAATGTGACAATAGTAGGTGCTCACTACATTTTATTTGAAATTTTCTTACTGTCTGAAACCATATACTGTTTGAAACTTTTTTCTAGAAGCCCTAAAAAAGGATAGTCAGCATTAATAACAGCCCTAGCACCTAAAGAAATATGTTGTGACAAAGTTTATTTTAATACTTAAGTGATTATGATATATATATATCCTACCTTGTTCCAGGAAACATATATGATATATTTATCCTTTAGGACTTTTGTTTTGCTTTGTTTTCTTTGATGATGTTGTTGTTGTTGTTGCAAGTAATAAAAATCTATAATGGGCAATTTGAGCAAAAGTAAATTTACTGGAAAAATATCGGGTAGCTCACAAAATCAGTATCTACAACAGAAAACTAAACTGCACACACACAGTTTCAAACAGAACGAGAACAATAGGGGTAGAGAAAGTATTCAGGCTGGATATCAGGGAGCCAGAGTTAGGATAAATAAACATTATCCATGTTTTCAGATCTTGAAACTCTCTTTGAGATTCAAAATTCCAAGAGAAAGAATCTGATTGGTTCAACTTAAGTCCTATGCTAAGCTACCTGTTGGCTCTACTGAGTTGGAGAGAGAAGAACTGGTCAGAGGAGCCTATGGTGTCTCCAAGGGCTCCTTTGGTTCCAATAGTGGAGGGAATGAATGATTTACAGTCCCGTCCAGATTGAAATCAATGGAGGAGAGTGAATTCATTACAGGAACTAATGAGGGCTTTTGTAAAGCACCCACAAGTGCTAGGCAGGCAGCACAGGGAATATCCACAGCATTTGGGCACTTTCTGCCATGGAGCTTTCCATCTTCAGAGAACAGACACTGTGAAAGCAGCTCAGAATGATACCACGAATAAGAGGCAAATGACGAACCAACCACCCGCATCTCTGTGTACACACACATGCACACACGCTACACAGCCTCCCAGATCCATGAAGCAAGATTCGTTCAGAAAGGTGAACGCTACCACTTCAGCAAACAAAGGGGTTTCAGAAATGAAACAAAGGAAGACTTCTGGATTGGTTCTTGTTTTCTTTTGTGTTTAAATTGTTTTCTTGGATACCTTAAAGTTAAGCTTTTTTTCATTTATCCAAGAAATTGTATTTCCCATCACACGACAATATCCTCTCCCAGTTTCCAACATCTGTCTATTTTACAGGGTTATCTAAGAGTGGCTATTAAAGAGCATCTGAAAGCAAGCAGGATCTTGACTATGAATGGCTAAGGAGAAACTAATACTGGGAAGTTGCGAAGACTGGGCTAGTTCTGGAGCCCATCATTTCTATCTGTCACTGACAAGTCACCAGGCCACTGTAACTCACAATCATTAGTCATGTCTTCTTGAAGCACAGAAGCAAAGCAATGGAAAAGCAGCAGACACAGAAGTGTTTCTGGAGGATAGATTCTTTCTTTCCAAGCACTGGTCATATTCTGATGACCTCACAGATTAAAAAAAAATTACATGTGCCAGCAGTACCAGACTAGACTCATGCCAACCTATTTTAAGTATGCAGCAAAGCTGCAAAATTTGCTGATTCAGAATTCTATAGTAGGAAAAGGAATTCTGATAATCCTGTTGTGAGAACACCATTCAAAAGATTACCAAGAAAGACCACACTTGTTACTCTTTTGTAGAAAAGATTGGAAGGCTACTAAAGAAAATTTTCTAAATCTTGAAGATATAAAAATATAATATGCCAAAATATCAAACTGAAGCAACACTAAACTTGTTAAATATGCATGTTTTGCAAAACCAAACCAATGCTGGTTATGCCATCTTACATGAATTCCCTGCAAACAGCCTTTAAAATTGCAGAGCATTTTACAGATCACTGAAAACCTAAATACCAAAGAGTCCGTTGAGGTGAGATATATTTAGCTATCTACTGTGCCTATGCCTGCATTCGCCATTTTTACCTGCTGCTATGTCAAGGACTTTTAATGCATCATTTTAAGAAATGCTCCTTTTGCAGGTGAAAAATCTTGATGCAAATCTGCATTGGAGGATGCAAACTTTTCTCCCCTAAAAATGTGCATTTATGCCTTGGGGTTAACCTCAGGCTCTGTCAAGAATACATTCAAAATAAGGAAGAAGTAGTTTGTAGGACTAGAAAATCTGGAACAGTGCCTTGTAAAAAAAAAACCTCTCTCCTCCCCTACACCATTAAATTATGTGACTTTGCTTTAAAACCCACAATTCCTAGTTAAAAATAAAAAAGTATTCATTAGATTAACTTCATTTGAAAAAAGGTAGAAGAAGCAGCTACCAGAAGAGTGACCTTGGAACATTCCAGAAACATGATAGTTCATACATTGGTTCTGGTCCAGATGTCAGTGAGAAGGAGGAGGGGAAAAAAGGTCTTTGGCAAGATCCCACTTATTTTGATACCTGATATCTCTGTTCCCTCCAACTAGATGTAGTTTCACATTAGTCATATTTCAGTACTGGGTAGACAGATGAACTTGTCCTGTTCAATCACTAACATTGATTCCCTATTGCAAAAATGAAACTTTGATTTGCCTTGGCACCAAGTAGGCTATCCATATGCAAAATTAAAGACAGAGAATTAACAGGTGCTCCAATCAAACATTTAAAAAATGGATTCAGTAATGGACCACATTACATTATGTTTCTCCTCTAAATACTATGGAATAACCTCTGTCCATGCACAAATATTTTTTACAGGTTAATGACTAGTGTTCCCAATAGATAGAGTGGAAATACCGTCTAAATATTATATAGCAATATTTCTCCTGCGTTAAGCAAAAACTTGGTGCTGATCCAAAGGGTATAATTTTTTTGTTTTGTTTTGGAGAGCCCTGTCAATTTTCCAGACTGGCCTGTAAATGTAATATTAAAAAGATATAAGGTATCATAACATGTGACCACATTTCCTGTTAAAATGCCTTAATGACTGTATTCAACACAGAATAAGGCACTTTAGACTTGCATACTAGTTTGGAAAAATAATGTTTAGAAATATGTATTTTTAATATGTAAACATTAGTGTGAAAAATGGTTTTATAAATTTATGAAAAATGGGTGACTTTATATGGAGCTGTTTTAATAAGCACTTTTATATCAGAAATATATACCATTGGTTGTTGTAATGTTCACTTGGAACCTTGAACTATATAGAAAATATCCACTCATTTACTGATGGGCACTGAGGCTGTTTCTAGCACTTGGCTATTGTAAATTGTGCTGCTATGAACATTGGGGTGCATAGTTCTTTTGAATTTATGTTTCAGGATTCTTAGGGTCTAGTCCCAGCAGTGGAACTGCTGGATCAAAAGGCAGGTCCATTTTTAGTTTTCTGAGGAAATTCCAAACTGTTTTCCACAGTGGCTGCACCAGTCTGCATTCCCACCAACAATGCACTAGGGTTCCCTTTTCTCCACAACCTCACCAGCACTTGTTTGTTGATTTGTTTATGACAGCCATTCTGACTGGTGTGAAGCGGTATCTCATTGTGCTTTTAATTTGCATATCTCTGATGGCTAGTGATGCTGAGCATCCTTTTATATGTCTCTGGGCCCTCTGTACATCTTCCTGGGAGAAGTGTCTGTTCAGGTCCTTTGCCCATTTCTTAATTGGGTTGTCTTCCTGGAGTGGAGTCATGTGAGTTCTTTATATATTTTGGAGATCATTGTTCGAGATATCATTTGCAAATATATTTTCCCATATGGTTGGTTCCCTTTTCATTTTACTGATGTTTTCTTTAGCTGTGCAGAAGTGCCCATCAGTAAATGAGTGGATCAAAGAACTATAGTACATTTACACAATGGAATACTGCACAGCAGAAAGAAAGAAGGAGCCCCTACCCTTTGTGACAGTATGGATGGATCTGAAGAGCATTATGCTAAGTGAAATAAGTCAGGTGGTGAGAGACAAATACCATATGATATCTCACTTATAAGTGGAACCTAATCAACAAAACAAACAAGTAAGTGAAATATAACCAGAAACATTGAAATTAAGAACAAACTGACAATAACCAGAGGGGAGGTGGGAGGGAATAAGGAGGGTAAAAGAGGAAGAGTCATCAAGGAACATGTATAAAGGACACATGGACAAAGCCAAAGTGGGGTAGGATCAAGGGTGGGAGGTGGGGATGGTGGGAGTGGCGGAAAGTGGTGGAGGAAAAATGGAAACAACTGTACTTAAAAAAAAAATTTAAAAAAAAGAAAAAAAGAAAAGAAGAGACACTTGCCTTAGTGGGAGTGTGAAAAGTGATCCTAGATGAACCAGAGGAGGGAAAGAGTGGAGTCATGGATGACAGGCTGGTTGACCCCTGAGCTTTTTCCATGCCAAGATGAAGATGTTTATGGTAGAAAGTTATCACTGTTTCTCAATAGTCAAAAATATCTCTTTCTACTATGTTTTGGTCCATGTGCATTGGTATTACACACATGGACTTAAAGCAATTTGGACGTGTACAACTTGTAGATTTTTACTGATAGTAAACTGGCCAACCAAGAAATATGAGGAGGGGCAGGGCTGGCTAATCTACAAGGATGCTACCTGGTAACAGTAAGTTTTAGATCATTGTCTCTCACATAAACTATTGCGTTTGTTTGTTTTTCATAAATTTATTTGGAAGCAGGCTTTGTAAGTCCACATAATTGGTTCTATAATGAAATTCCAGCTCTTTGTTCTGATAGATACTCTGGCCATCACCTCGCATGACACATTCACTCAAGGTAAATGTCACATCAGGCCAGAGGTAGACAGCGGTGCCCCTTACAGTCTATATGTGGCCACCAGAACCCGTCCTAACAGATGGTCTGCACAGAAAGTTTAGGAACCATTTCTGGATCTGTGCATCCTGTTAACGCAAGAATTAAAATTTCTCTAAAATATTTTTGCCAATTCATGTATTTTGAATATTTTTGCCAATGAGAACTCATTTCCAATTTAACTATATTTAACAGGATCCTCATTTTGACAATTCTTCCCCTGACAATCACCTAGCTATTTAGTAAAGCATTGCTAATAATCTACATATGGGTAACCAAAGCACAGATAGAAGCCAATTCTAGAGTAAGAGTTTTTTAATTAGAAGGATAGCTAGACCCCTCTCAGTGTGAATTCCTGACTAGAGCAGCCATCTGCCTGTGGGTCAGAGCTTACCCAGTTAACAAACCATGACAGCATAACATAGAGGGCTATTTGAAATATTTTAAAGTAAATTTTACTCATCTCACCAATGACACATAGCTCTTGCCACTCTGGCTCCATACATAATGGAAGACAAGATGCATTTTGTATTCTTGGTTCCACAGATCGCCTAGTATCTAGGCATCACAGTAATTCATGTCCCTACCGATTTCTTAGTCCTTAAAAACAGTGTTGAGTTCCAACTGTGTGCCAAGCCATATTCAAGAGTAAAGCTGGACCCAAATGTGGATAAAATTTCCAGCCTCCAAATTGTTGTAGTTAAAGATAGATACAATTTTTATTCCATCATATGTACTGCTGCAAGGTCTTAGCCAATAATAAAAAGTCCTTTGAAGGTGTATATCATTATTTCATTCATCTTTGAATGAGCAAAGGACAATCTTATATGCATCAACATGCACAAATTTTATAGAGTACTATGCCCATAGCACATAATCAGTAGGTATTTGTTATGGAGGCTGAACCATGATGGAAAATCAGTGCCTTGCTTCTTAAAGTGGAGTTTCTGAGAGCAAGGGAAATGTATATTCTAGTTTACTTAGAAGTAAAGTCAGAGACAAAATTCAAGGTTCAAGTACTGCTAAATAGCTGTGTGTCTTGGACAATGCACTTACTCTTTCTTACCCTCCATTTTCCCATCTGCAAAAGAGAAGCAAGAACCCTCTACCACTTAGTGATTGTCAAGTTTAAGTAAAAAGGTGTGTAACATTTTTAATGGCATGTTTCACTTTTGAGAATTCACTCAAAATTATGAACAAAGTGAATTAATTATCTAACAAATGATAACTGGCCTTACAATTTTTTTCTCCCTGGCAGTACTAGACAATAAACATCATTTTAATACTGCACTGGGGTACAGAACTGAGTCATGAATATAAACTGATTATATTATATTAGTCTTGCATACATGCAGTTTTGTTTAAGGCCATCATTTTGACCCACAGAATATCAAAGTAATTGAAATTATTACTTTTGAGAGGGTTTCTAAATATTTTATTTAGATTAATTTGATAAATTCTAATGCTCAAAAGCATTATCCTATGTCACAATTATTAATAAACAATTGCAACAATGAGTCACTATCTTTATTCATAATTAATTGGGTCTTTTTACCCATATAAGTTGAACAAAAGTCTATTGAGTTGATATGGGATCCCAGGCCTTATACTGAAAATGTTGAAAAAATATATTCTTTCAAATATTTTGGGTTATGTTTTGGGTTCTAGACAGTATGTTAGAAGACTATGATTTCATTTAATCCTTACATCAGCCCTTCATGGAAGGTGTTACTCTATCCATTTCATAGATGAGAAACTGAATATTACAGATATCTGTATCCTTATTTCACACACATTAGAGATCAACATAGTCAGACTTCTGTTTTCATCTATCTATTGAAAGTTCACCAACAAACGCCATTAGTGGGTCTGAATGGCCCATATCTGGTGCTTATGAAATGACAAGCACATGGTAAATGGTCAACATGTCTTTTTCTGCATGTAGAAATGAATCATGCACTTGCACTATGGAGAGAAAGTGAGTGGTAGCTCTCTGTGGCCTCACCATCAGTTTCGAAGGACACGGTGCTGAATGTTCCCTCTCCAATGTGTTCTCCTTTTACCTCTCCGTGACTCAGACTAATGTGATAAAATCATGCCTTTGGAGTCAGAGCCCAAATCCTGGTTCGAACATCATCTTGACGAATTCATTCACTCATCCAGCAAAATGAAAGGCACGATATTAGATATTTGGTAGATGTTAAATATTGGTAGCTTATAAAGTAAATAAATAAAATATTTAGTAGGCAACTACCATATTTTAAAGGAACTTATAGAACGTGATTTCTCAAATTTGTCTGTTTAATAGAATCTGGGGGCTTGTTAAAAAGTACAGATTCACAGCAACCCATTCCTTTCCCAGACACATATCCTATGCTTATGGAGCTCCTATCCTAGTGAGGAGGAGGAACAATAAACTGCTGTGGTAAGCACCTTGAAAGAAAGAAGATGCTCTATGAGGTACAGCCATGCACCTAGATGCTCTATAAATACGGGAAGTCATGCTTCAAATAGCTGGACAAAGTCTGACTGTGGACTGACACTAGGTAAACTGAAGGATGATAAGGTAGCACCATGTGAAGAACTGTTTGGAAAATGTTAAAGGTGGGGAATGTCAGTGTCACAGTGTCTGAGCTACAAGATCCATATGTATTCAGGGGATCAGAGAGGACCATTGAGTCTGGAAGATCCCAAGCAAGGCAAGTCTATCCTGATATTAGGATATACTAGAAAGAAGGGTCCAGATGATCACATCACACCAGGTGCAGAAAAATGATAAAATAAAAAAAACTGGGCATTTCAGGACAATTTACTTACTTATTGAATTATCCACTTGTGGTATAGATTTTTGTGCCAATGTTTCAATAGCGGAATAGCCCACATTCTAGCATCCATTAAAGTGGTGTATTTGTACTAGGGACAAAACCATTTTGTTTAATATTTCTTAGTTTCTTTTTGTGGTTGTATAAAGCATTTGCTATAGAATACTCAATTTGTGACCCCAATAAAAATAATATAACAACAATGGGATTTAAGTAGTGTAGTAAGGAGATATTATTAGTGCATGTACTAATTGAAATGTCTTATATGAGATCATGTTATTAAATTGGGATTATAATTTCATGAAAACATCCAATGTAGAAAATCGTTGAATACCAAGATCAATAAGTTTCTAGAAAAGCAATACTGAAGTATGAAAGATAGTCCTTAAAAAATAAAGATTCTCAAATAATAGAGACATAATTTACAAATACATGATTAAAAATCTATCAATAAAGACATTCTCTTCATATGAAAAAGTTTGACAGGCCCTAGCCAAGTAGCTCAGTTGATTAGAGCATCAACCTGATATGCCAAGGTTGCAGGTTCAATCTTGGTTAAGGAATGTACAAGAACCACCCAATGAATGAATACATAGGTGGAATAATAAATTTTTCTCTTTCTCTCTAAAATCAATTAAAAAGGAGTTTTGACACAAATATCAGTGCTTATACTTTATCACAAATGCATAAAAATCTTCATCCTAAATGGTCATCATTTTTTGGTAAGAGGAAGGATTCCAACTTTTGTGAACATGCTTTTAGAATCCAGATAAGAGAACAATTTCATGGCCACAGGCAGGGACAGAGGAAAGCAAGATATTGTGTTCATGTGAAACTTAATCCAGAAATCACATTTTGAATTCAGAAAAACTATTTGTAACAAATATATAATATATAATATCTATCTCAGGAGGTTAAATTTTCAAAGATAAATTTCACACCAAGGGTACTAACAATTTTTTTTAGCATTTCCAAATGTTGTAATATAATACAATTAATGTAAGTTGGACATATTCATGTAACTTGTAGATATTGACTTCATACCTTTCAGACAACTTGATGGGAGAAAACTCATCATTCAGAGAACTTTTTTTTTACATCTATAACATTCTATTGAATATGAGAACCAACAAGAAAGAACAAGAAAATTAAAAACAATTAAGGCCCCTTTACTGTTTAGCTAAAAAACAAAAATATGGAACTCCATATATTAAATACAATACTTGCATTAGAGTCTGTTTTCCACTAGACCTTCGATATTGAAGAATTATTTAATTCACCTAAGGGAAAGAAAAAAGAATCAACCAACAGGATTTTTATAGTAGTTATGGAGTGCTCAGTGATGGGCTACGTATTCTGGAAAGAAGAGGATGAATATGAGTGAATCACTGCCTTCAAGGAAATTCCAGTTTAATTGGGAAATTACATTAGCTTAACAGATAGGATTTTGAAATAACACATTGAGGAGTGGAGATGGTTGAAAAGTTGTATAAGACAGGCAAGAAAGGTTGGGTCATGACACACAAGTAGGACTTTGAAAGGTAAGAATATAAGGAGAAGAGGAACATTTCTTGAGTCTACGAGGTGCTAACTATGGGGCTGAATGTATCTTATGCATTTTGTCTTTACTTTTAGTTCTCATAGCAGCCCTGTGAGATGGGCAATTATCTTTTCGAAGGTGAAGAAACTAAAGCTTAAAGAAGTGAGCAAATTTGCCCCCAGGTCCACAGCTTGTCCATGGCCACCCTTGTTTAAATACAGACCACTCTTGCTCCAGAGTCTATGACGTTCTCCCATCACAATGTTCCAGAGGTCGGAATTGTAAGGGAGAAGAGAGAGGTGAGGAAGGACATGCATGTGGGAGAAAAGAGGAAAAAAATTAGTGAGGAGCTACACAGATGTGACATTTCTGCCTGATCTCTTGGGATATTTTATTTCTTAGTGGAAAAATTTCCACAAACCACTCTCCTGTAACTCAGACAACAGCATTGCTCTGCATCCTGTTGCTCAAGTCATCCTTGAGGCTTTTTATACCTTTACCCTGTCCCCTAATTCATTAGCAAATTCTGTCATGTCCATTTAGAATGTATTTATGTCTGTGTTCTGTCTGTAGATCTAGCACATATTTATTTCTATGTTGATATCTATCTCTATTTGTATCTAAACATATCTCTATATATCTTATCTTCAAATCTGTATCTATTTCTATATCAATGTTATGTGCATATCTGTCTCTAAATCTATATAAGTAGTTCTATTTTACATGCATATGTGTATAGAAATCTCCATCTCTATTTAAATCTAAACCAATACAGGTCTATCTCTATATCTATCTCTACATCTATATTGATATCTGTACCTGCACTTGCACCTGTCCCCAAACTTACACCCTAACTTATGTCTGCATTCATCTCACACCCATCTCTACCAGATCCGAGCTAGTCTAGGTCATCATCATCTCATACTTGGATTACTGCGATAGTCCCCAAACTGTTCTTCCAACTGCTATTCTTGAACCTTTATATTTTAAGTATATAAAGTACTTCATGCTAACTTCAGAAGTTTACAACGCCTTCCCTCACACTAATAATAGTATCTAAATTCCTGCGCATGGACAATTGATTTCTCTTTTTCTGTCTCATCTCTTTGAAGTTTCTGTCTCAGTCTTCATGCTTTTCTCAAATATCGCAGTGATTTATGCCTCAGGGCTTTGTCTGTTTCCACTGCCTAGTATATGGTATGCTTTCAAAAGTTGACATTATAGCTTTTTTCCTTGCTCAGTTCAAATGGTGCCTCCAGAGGAAAGCCAGCGCCAGCCTTGCTCATTCGGCATCATGGCGGGACTCTGTGGTCCATGAGACGTGGCCATGCATGCTCGGGCACTTCTCCCATCAAGAGGCGGAGTCCATGCAGCAACTACTTGAATCTGAGTGGGTTCTGGGGCTGCACACATCGAGATGATGACGCAGAAGTGATGCTCTAGGCTCTGGCCCGCAGAGATGGCAGTTTTCACTCACATTTAGAACAGGTGGCCATGTGATTCATGTCGCTCCTTCTGATCACCACACTTAAGAAGCCCCAGCCACATGGCAAGACAGTGGAGGATAAAACTCTATGTCGAAAGAGAAAGGAGAAAGGGGAGGAAAGGGAAAGGGGAAGGAAGAGAAAGAAAGAGAGTGAGAGAACAGGCTCTGAGGGGCTAGACATGTTTTAGGAGGTGGATCTTCCTGCCCCAGTTGCTGCTATGTGGGTCACAAGCCACCCAGCTGAATCCTTCAAATAACAACAACAAAATAATAATAATAAAATAAATAAATAAACAAAACACAATGTCGTTTTTAAGTCACTAAGCTTTGAGTAGTGTTTTGCACAGCACTGGTTAACCAGACACATAAAAAGTATAATTTATCACATTACCCACTAGGAACACTGGAAATATCCCTCCTTTCTTCTTCCTGCCCTTCCTTCCTCCCTCTCCCTCTCACCCCCTTCCCGCTCCCTTTCCTTCCTTTTACTTTTTTCCTCTCTCCCTTTTTTTCTTTGTTGCCTGGTTACTATCTAAACCCTTTAGATTACGAACCCCCCCCCGCCCCCGAGAACAGCAACATTGTGTCTCTCTTCCCCCCTGATCTCTGGTATGTAGAGGTGTGCCTCACAGATGTTCGAAACCAGCAAAGGTGTATCGAGTGAATAAAATAAACCTGTGCATTTCATTATTCTACCTACATGGGGTAGGCAGTTCCTCTATCAAAATTACGACACCCATCATTTACATAAATAAACAAATAAAAATCCCTGCCCAAATCCTTCCAAATATAAATGTGGAAGGAATACATGACATATGGTATTCTGTTGTTTTACAAAAGATGGGTTTCAGCAAAACGGGATGCTTAAATTGGCCGGTAAATTATACCTCTCTACTGCTTTTTGGTATTAGACTTCAGTGAGATTACTAAATGGTTAGCTCCGTGCCGTAATGAGTTTTAAAGGAGCAAATAACAGCCACAGATTTCGAGGTAGATTAAAACACATCCTTTGGCTGTTCAGTAGTAGGTCTTATGGCTGGCAGAGTTCCAACCCCCTCTTCATCAGCCTTGTGACACCCTGGACCAGGCCACGTGGATCCTGGCTGCCCAGCTGCCTCTGATCCGAGGAGCTGATGCAGAAATAACTTCTATCACTGGTAGATGACTCTGCACAGGGGCAGCGTTAGCACTGCGCTACAAATACCAACTCAGGGCCATTTGAGAACTCCTGCTGCGGAGCAGATGAGGTTTTCAAGATATAAGAAGAGCCCCTTTCACATCGTCACCCTTTGTGTTTAGTACAAAGGCAGTGCAGCATTAGCAAGAGGTCCCTGTCACCCACAATGCAACTGCACTGAGGCAGCCACTTCAGAGACACTTCTTAAGATGCCCACCCAACCTGTACCCTATATTCCATCTCTAAGAACTTTTTTCCCACCTCAAGGGTCACAGAGTTGAACTGTTACCCGGTCCAGACTCTAGCCACTCTGGCCTTCACTTTGCTCTGGCACTTCCAGGCTCAGCACTTTTGCACAGGTTTTTCACTCTAACTGGAACTTTTGAACACTTACCTTCCACACCTCTCTCAAAATCAAGGCCTCAGCTACAATGTTGCTTCCTTTGGGGAGGCTTTGCTATTCCCCTATGCCAAGATGTATATCTCTGCTACACATTTATATTACATCCTTTATAGCAAAGGACACCCCGTGTTTAAACAGTCAGTCCAGCGAATCCTGTGTTCTTGTGATTCATCAATCAGTTGTGTTAAGTGTTCTCTGGTGTTAGTTTGTCAGTAAGTCCAATAACAGCAGAAATCAGGTCTGCTTTGTTCTCTTCTGTATACAGAGGACTTCGCATAATACCAGGCATGGAGCAGACATTCAGTGACTAGCAGTAGGAATGAATGAATGAATCATTGATGAATGGATGGATTGCTAAAGTTCTAGGTCAGCAGACATATGGCCTTGCCCAAAACCTTCATGGAAACGTCCGATCCACACCAAAAGGTCCTTGAAATTGGTGCTGCCCAAAATGTCCGAGAAGACATTTGGTGGACACTGACCCATCTATCTAGCCCCATGTGCCATGACCAGCTAGGGTGCTGAGCATGAAGCGATATTGTTGGCAGTACAGCCACAGGATTATTGGGCCAAGAAGACATGGTACTATAGTATTTTTAAAAATGTAATAAACTATAGACCCAAAGTACAAAGAGCTGCTGTGGGCTGTTTGAACCCAGGGAGGTTTTCTAAGTACACACATTTTGGACAGGACAAGATATCGAGGACCATTTAGTATGGATCAAATATTCCCATGAACATTTTGGACAGGAGCAAACTTCAAGACTCTTGGTGGGGACCACATCTCTTCACGGACATTTGGATAGGACCAAATGTCCTGCAGTGGGGACACTTTTATTGATTTTTTTACCCTTAACTTTGGAACAATGTGTCTGTCCCTGGTGAAGGTGAGATCCTTCATGTCTAAATTCTTTACTTCTGATCCTCATAGATCACTGCCACGTTCAACTGCAGCCTTGTTGCATCCTGCGTTGTAGACTAATCCTGACTTGAGGCAGAAAGCGCATAGGAATTGCCATTCTCTCACTCATGCATTTCTTCCAGAGCTGTCCTTCCTAGCAAGGACCACAAAGCCTTGCTGGATGCTAGGATCCCAAGTACATCCTTATAGGATGTTCCATTGGGATAAGAAGAACCCAGCACATGTAATTCAAGCCTGAGTCTCTGTTGCATGTTCCAATTATTGGCACTTGTTTCAGTGCCTGGCTCAGCCCTTGGCACGCTGCAGGCTCATAATAATTGGTAGTCAGTGTTATCATTGTGATCACTAATTATAAGTCAATGGTCAAATCACCCCCCGGTAGTTCCCTCCTTTTCCTGTGAGTTTTGTTGCCAGTTCTTACATTTCCATTTCACTTCAAATTGGTCTGACATAGTCCACCCTGGCCCTAATCCATGAACTCAAGCTTTCCTGTCCCTGACTAATTTTTAATGTTTCCTGTTTATTCTTCTTTCAGCAACTACAGATCATTTCTGCTAGGATTCCGTTTACCGAGGCTCAGCTCATCTGTGGGAATCCTAGATTCTTTTTGAATTACCATCTTAGCAGATCATTTTGAATGAGAACAGAGATTATTGTGATTCTTGGATAGCACTGCTGTGTTTCCCAGGCTGGAACACTGATATTAGAGTCACTTTATCTGAGCATCTTTAACCTCTACTAGGTAAGAGCTTAAATTCTAGCGTTGGACCAATAAGTTTTAGAGAATAGATCTACTACTTATTAGTAGTAAAACCTTGAAAAACATATTGAATCTCTAAGTCGCTTTTTCCTCTTTTGTAAAATGGAAATCAATAATAGTTCCTACCTCCCAGGGGTGTTGTCAGGACGAAGTGAAATGACATGATAGTAAAAGACTTCTGGCAAGTCTGTTCTCCCAGGACAGTCTGCCTACCTGTGATTATAATTTCTTGCTTGGTCTTAACATGTGCCCCAAGGTTTTTCTAGGTGAGTCTGGTTCAAGTACTGTCTCTGTGAATTACCTAAAGGTGCACATGCATTATTGGTCTTCTGGCTCTTTGGGAAATGGCGATTGCATAGATGCCAATATTTTAAGTACTTTCTGAATTCATTTGCTTGGATAGCCTCACCCCAGTAACAAATATTCTCTTCGTGATTCTGTCGCTTCCTGGGCAATCTCTCAAATGAACTGGACTGTGTATGCTTCATTAGAAAACACTATAAATGAAATTATTATTTTTAAAAGTGCTCCTAATGAGACTTCTGCTTTTTGGAGATAGAATAGACATACTTACTTCATCATCCCACTTAGTACAACTAACAATACTGGATATAATATATAAAACAAATATAAGAAAACTGAAATATAGTGAAGAGAAAGCAGACTAACAAGAAAGCTTAGGATCTAAGGAATAACATGGTGGTTAGTTACCTGAGTTTTCTTTTTGCCTTTTATATGCTGACTCGGAGCTGATGAAGTCAGCAATCTGGAAACACCAGCCGGCACAGACAAAAATAGCCCTCAAAAAAGCCTGTTCTCTCTAGCCAAAGGACTAGGAAGAGGGGCAGCCTAGCAAGACAGAAAACATTTAAACAACAACTTCTCTATTCCAGTTAAACAACACAGAAAAAACTCTAGCACTACCCTACCTACCCCAGCAAAAGCTGAGTAGGGACTTACTTGAGGCTAAAATAAGGAACTCCAATACCTCTTCCTAGCTGGAGTTGGAGAAGGTAGGTAGGGAGGCAGAATTTTCATTCTTGCTGGTCAGTAATAAGACCCCCACCCACACTGTTAGTCAGACCACATGGAAGCCTGGACTTCCAATCATCGTGGCCGTGATGTTCCCACTCTCCACTGAGGTAGTATAAGAGAAGTCCTAGTGGAGAGTGGGACCTTTCATCATCGCCCAGTGGTAACAAAGCCACTCCCACTGCTGTCAGTGGAGAACACATGGGGAGTCAAAACTCATGTCTCTGCCCAGCAGGAATGAAGAGCCCTGCCAGACTTTGATGTCCATAGTGGCTAAATGGCGAACCGGGAATTCTATCTCCATGTGGCCATAAATGTGTGGGTTTTTCTCTGACAGACTTAGGCACCCCCCCCCCCAAAAAAAAAAAACAGGTGAAAGAGAAGTTTAATAATATCAAGAAACACCTTACATAATACAAGTATGTCCAGGATTCAGTAAAAAAATCACGTGTCATATCAAAAACCAGAGAGAAATCAAACTGAATGAAAAAAGTCAGTCATGAGATGTCAGTGCTGATAGGGCAGAAATGTTAAAATGATCTGACACAGAGTTTAAAGCAGCTACAATGAGAACGCTTTACTGAACAATTATAAACACACTTGTAATAAATCAAAAAATATAGAAAGCTTCAGCAAAGAAATAGAAGCTACAAAGAACTAAATTAAAATTTTTGTGTGGAGAAATACAATTACCAAGCAAGAAGTGAATAGGCTCAATTGCAGACTGAAGGAAACAGAGAAAATCATTAATGAATGGAACATGGAGCAATCAATAGAAATGACTCTTTCTGAACAGTGAAGAGAAAATATACTGAGAAAAGATGTAATAAAACTTTGGGGATCTGTGGGAGTATAATAAAAGACCTAACATTTATGCCATTGGAGCTAAGAGAGAGAGAGAGAAGAGAGAAAACAGGGCTGAAACATTTACATAAAGAAATAATGACCAAAATTTCCAAAATTTGTCAAAAGTAATAAACCTACAGATTCAAGAAGCTGAGTGAACCCCAAACAGAATACACACAAAGAAATCCATGCAAAGACATGTAACAATTAAACTTTTGAAAAATAAAAACAAAGTCTAGAAAGTGGCCCAAGGGAAAATAATGATACCTTACATGTAAGGAAAAGAAGCAATTAAAATTATAGCTGGTTCCTCATTGGAAATGACAAAGGCTTAAAAAAAAAAAAGAAGGCGCAACATTATTAAGTGATGAAAAGAAAAAGTACTGTCAACCTAGAAACTTCTACCCAGCATAAATAATATTCAGGGATAAAAGAAAAATAAAAATGTTCTTAAATCAAGAAAACCTAAGAGACTATCTCATTTTCAGACCTATTCTTAAAAAATGACAACATGAATTTCTCTATATATAATAGAAATTATAAAATAAGCAACCCTAAATGATCAGTAAAAAGCAAACAATAAGGTCAGAAAATATGAAAAATATACATTAGGTTTTCTTCTTTTCTTGAGTTTTATATATTTTTTTGATGATTGAAGCTAAAATTTTAACATTGTTGATGTAGTTCTAAATATACTGAAGAAATATTTAAGGTAATTATACTATAGAGGACTCAAAAGAAACTAAAGGGAGTAAAAGTTGTAAAACTTCATTTGAACTTCTAAAATGATGACATCAGTAGGCAGTGATATATATATATATACATATATATATATATATATGATATATATATGCATATATATGTATACCATTAAAAAGGCAAAAAGACATACTCAAAAGTAAATCAAAATGAAATTTTAAAATAAGTTTAAGTGACCCACAAAAAGGCAAGTAAAAAAAACACAGAGAAATAAAAAATTGAGAGTATAAACAGTAAACAAACATTAAATGGCAGGCTTAAACTCTAATATAATGATGATTACATTAAATGTAAATGGTGTAAATATACAAATTAAAAAACAGAGCTTGGCAGAGTGGATTATAACATGACTCGACTATTTCAAAAAATATGTATTATTCAAGAACTGATCAAAGTAAGCAAAAGTGTATTTCTTAACTTCAGATACAGTAGACTTAAGAACAAAAAGAAATTACCAGAAAAAATGACTTTATATAATGATAAAGGGCAAACCCACAAAAAAACACAAAAATCCTAAGTATGTGAGCATCTGATGACAGGGTTGCAAAATGTATGAGGCAGAAGCTGGTAGAATTAAAACAAACAAAAAAAGATATTCATTACTATATTTGGAGACTTCAATACCTCTCTCTCTCAACAATTTATTTAAAAAGAAACTGGCTGGTGTGGCTCAGTGGATTGAGTGCTGGCCTGTGAACCAAAGGGTCACCAGTTCTATTCCCAGTCAGGGCAGATACCTGGGCTGCTGGCCAGGTCCCCAGTAGCGGACATGTGAGAGGCAACCGCATGTTGATGTTTCTCTCCCTCTCCTTTTCCCTCCTTTCCTCTCTCTCTAAAAATAAATAAATAAAATCTTAAAAAAAAACTAGACAGGAAATCATCAAGTATATAGAATAACTCAACAACAGCATTAACTAACAGTATCAACTCAATATTTTTAGAACAACCAAAAGCAACAGACAACACATTATTTTCAAGTGCTCATTAATCATATCCTAAGGTAGAAATCCATAAAATAAACTTAAAAAAATTTAAACTGAGAGTATACAATCTTTTCACTAACCACATTAGAATCTAACAAGAAATTGATAAAACAATGATTACAAAAATCTCCAAACATTTGGAAACTAAGCAGCATATTTATAAGTAATTCATGGTTCAAAGAGAGAGTTTCAACAAAATTTTTTAAAACGTACAACTGAATCAAAATGAACATATGAATTATCAAAAGTGCAGGACACAGCTAAAACAGTTAGTTCTAAGTGGGAATTTTTAAAACTGAGTTCACATACTAGAAAAATGTCTCAAAAAAACTTATACTTCAATAATGCAAAAAAATAAGAATAAAATAAAGTCAATGCAAACAGAAGGAAGGAAATAATAAACATAAGAGCAGAAATCAATGAACTTGTACATAGAAACACAATAGAGAAAAATCAATGAAACCAAGAGCTGATTCTTTGAAAAGATCAATAAAGTAGGCAAACAACTAGTGAGGCTGAGAAATAAAAAAAGTAAAAATACAAAATTACCAATATTATAAATGAAACAGAGGATACCACAATAGACCCCTTAGACATACAAAAAGATAATACAGAAATCCTATAAACAACTCTGCACATATAAATTTGACAACTTTGATGAAATGGGCCACATTCTTGAAAAACACAAACTACCATTATTCACCCAATATGAAATAGTTGACTATAATAACCCTATAACTATTAAGGAATTTGAATTCAACTATTAAGCAATTGAGTTCAAAGTCCTTCTAAAAAGAGATAATACTGTTTTGTCACACAGTTTTGAAATAAGAATGGTAGAAAAATCTTACCAAGTATCACTTTATGTACTTAAGTAATCTTTTATTTTGTTCTGTTCTTTTCTTCTTACAAGTGTTATAGTTTTATATTTACATTTAAATCTATGATATATTTTGTGTTAATTTTCATATAGATGTGAAATTTATATTCTTTTTTTGATCAATGATTTAAGTAGGTATCACAACCAGCTAACAAATTTAAACACACACATGCACACATAAAAATCCTAATTATCCAAGAGCATATAACAGTTGATTTTTAGTTCAGTAGAACTTGAGGTTCAGCTTTTACCATTTTAACTACACCATGGCTATAATCTACAAAGCAAGAGCACAATAAAATGAATCATGTGTGATTTAGTGAAGAGGGCTCAGGGTAGGGACTCCTATTCTCATTTTGGTATATTTATATCTGATTATCTGTCTTACCTTGGTCAATCACTTAAATCCCTTGAGTTGGTAATCAGAAGTTGCATGAGATTATTTTTTAGTCTTTTCCTTTTAGCTAAAACATTTTTGATTCAAATTCAGTGTGTCTCATCAGAACTAGATTAAGGGGCAGGGCAGCCAAGGTATCTTTGGAAAATTGGATTTTCCAATGATGGTCACACCAGTATTAATCCCATCCGACTCACTCTTCTCACAAAGTGATGTTGACAATCCT
>PVJI01009588.1:0-64665 GCA_004026765.1 Micronycteris hirsuta
CACTCCCCCACGGCCATTGATAGACTGTTCTTAATTTCAATGTCTCCGTCCATGCCCTGCTTGCTTTCTGTCTCTGTTGTTCACGATCCAGTTAAAGGTGAGATCATATGGTATTTGTCCCTCACCGCCTGGCTTACTTCACTTAGCATAATGCTCTCCAGTTCCATCCATGCTGTTGCAAAGGGTATAAGCTCCTTCTAGAAGAGACTCTTAACATGAAGAAGTATACAGAAGAGTTTCCAAAGATATTTGCCACATATGCATGGACTCCACATAGATATTTGTTACAGAAGTTTAGTTCTTCCTTTCTTCTAGTTACATAACTTATTTTTCATGAAGGTCATATAAATAAAAGTTTTCCTTATATAAATCTTTTATAAATTTTGTTAGAGATATATTTAAGAATTTCATGTTTTTTAATGGTATTGTATAAAATATTGTTCTTATAATTTCTATGTCTATTTTTTCAATGCTAATATATGGAAATACAGTTTGGTTTTTATATACAATATTTGGATTTAATTATTCCTGGGAAAACATGAGTTTTTATAAAGATCAATGAGTTAGTGGAATTTTAATAATAGCAAAATCCTTTATAGCACTTATGGCACTTTGCATATATTGCCTCATTTTATTTTCACAAGAAACTTATGAAGTAGATACTATTATACCCATTTTGCTGATTAAAAAAAGATCTGACTCACAGAGAAGATAAGTATCTTGCCTAAGGCCACAGGGGGAATTTCAAAAGAAATAGCTAGGCTCCAGAGGGTATTTGTAATCACTCTACCATACTATATCTCAGCCCAGATCATTCAGATCAAACTTGATGCCTTTTAACTGACTACAGAGCAGGCCATAATGAAGGATAGTTCATTACTGGTGATTTAATTCCATTGTGCACTATATCTATAGCTAAACACTGGAGAAGAATGTCATGAGTCTGTGGATATTGCTGGAGTTTGAAAGTTCTTTGGGGCATTCAAAATTGCATTTAAAATGAATGTTTTACTCGTTTTGTTGCTACTTGTCTCCATTATCATGTGTATATTACTACCTGTGTGTTTATTTTAAGGGAGGTATTTAACCTCAGTTAACCCGTATCATTAAGAAGGTATTACTAATCACCATCATTCCCAGAAATGAAGGCTTTTTGGCAAGAAGTAGAGATAACTGTGCCCAAACAGAATATCTAACGTGTATCTGTGCTTTGGGTGAGTACAGATATGTTCAGACGTGTGTAGGAGATAAAAAGAATTTCCCCTCAGGGCTGTTGCCTGGATAACACCTGACTAGCATGTAATGATTGACTCTGGGCACGGAGGAGTGAACCTCATTTACCTTCAGCTTGTTGTTTATATTTCGTTACTACCAAGGATAGTCAGGTATTTAAATTCTCATCGTGGTGGCATCATTTATCTGATGAATTCACTTCACCCACTTCAGATTAATTGTCCTGGGTTTCCTTAGAACATTTTAATGACATTAAGCAGAAGCACAGAAATATTCCCAATGAGGCAGTCATGTGAGAGTGATCAAAAAGATTTGAATAATATTTGTCACAATCCTTAAAGGATTGTTTATAGAGTCCTCACAAAATAGCTTCTATTTTGTACTTTAAACCCTTGTCCACTCATCCTCATTTTCTCTGTGTTACTGAATCAAACTAATATACAACTTTATTAAACATAAACTCTTGGCTTTTTGTTTCTAAGTTTGAGTGGCACCACTTAGTTGACCGATTTTAAAACAAAGCCATAGCCTTAAATGCTGAGTGAAAAAAGCAGACTTATGCAGTTCTCAGGGAAATGTGCTATCATCATTTATAGTGACCTGTTATATAATTCCTGTTACTATTTTTCAACTCTTAGAAGATGTACAGGAAATGCTTTCTTACCATGTCCCTGACTGTTTTCCCGAGGCAGTAAGGGGGTTTGGCTAACTGCTGGAAGGAACTGGAAATGTTCACCCGATTTTAATTTATGTGACAACTTGCTGAATGAATTACATGTGATAGAAGGGTTAGATTTATTTTCTATGATCCTAAGGAAATATAACTACTGTAAATAGATGTAAACTTTAGGAATATATTTCTAAAAGCCATCATCAGGTTATTCAAAGGTGAAAAGTTCCCTTAAGAAGTTAGGAAGAAAAGGTTTTAAGAATAGCCAGCCAACATTATAGTAGTTATATAAAGAAGGGAATCAGTCTTACCATTGGTGATTGAAGTTAAAAATAATAAGTTATTTTTAACTATGAATGCTGAGATTCTATATGGGTTCTTGCATAAAATCAAGAAAGGAATCTTCAAATTCCTACCCCATGTTTAGAAATACATTTGTGTCTGCAACCAGTCTCAGAGGAAGCAGGTCCCTTTGTAAAAGACTACTGTTCTCTAGATTTCAGCCTTTCCTACCTATTCTGAGGCTCTGGGACAGAGACTAATAAATGGCTCATCATGCCTATACCCACTGCCTGCCTGCTGGATCCTCACTTACAGGTCAGCACCTTCTCAGGAGTTCCCTGTGTAGACAAGACTTCACAGAGGTGACACTTGGGAGATGAAAAGGTGCTCCTTGGGTACCTGGCAGGTGAAGGATGGGGAATGGAATGTGATAGAGATCAGTAAGGCTGTGGGCAGGTCAGTCTGTTGGCGGCTACACCATGAGGGACCTGGGGGATTGTGCTAAAGAGTGTGTATGTCAATGTGAATTCAGCATTGATTCTTGCAAGTGTGTCTCTGTGGGGTGATTACATACAGGCCGAGTTCTAGACGTCCTATCCATCCCAGAAGAGCACTGTTTTAAATTCCTGTTATACATTACAGTTCCATATATGCATTAATTTGAGAAAAGGGTCTCACCACCTCAAAAATGTTTCCTTCTCTTGCTCTGGCTAAATGCCTTGAAATCCCCTTATCTCTTTTTCTCCCATTTTGCAACCAATTTATCAGTGAAGTCTATTAGTTCTGCCTTTGAAATAACATCCCGAATCCAATGATATATTCTAATGTCCTCACTGTTACCATCCTAGTCCAAATCACTGTTCTCTCACATGAACTATTATTGCAGTGGTCCCCTAACCAGTTTTCCTATCTCTATTATCCTTCACGCTACCCTCACCCCTCACCACAGTGTATTCTCCATAGAGTGAGCTTTTTAACAGAACCATTCCATTCCATTGATCAAAACTCTATAATAGCTTCCCTTTAAACACAGAATAACATAAACAAAAGTTTATTGTGACCTGCTAGGTTATGATCCAGCTCATGATTCTGATCTCACCTTCCCTGCATTGCGGCTTGCTCGTTGCGTGCTGGTCACACCGACCTTTCCGTTCTTTTGCAGACTCACCAGGACAGCTTCTGATTCAGGACATTGGATTAACGTTCCTTTTGTTTGTAATACTTTGCCCTCAAATATTTGCATGATTTCAGTCTTCGCTTTGTTCAGGTCTCTGCTTAGATGTCCCCTTTGCAGAGAGGTGTCCCCTGATTATCTAACCCTACCACACCCCAAATCGTTCTCTATCCCCTTACCTGACACTTTACATTTATGTCTACATTTATTGATTGCTCACTGTCTTCCCAGAGGACAGCCAGAAGATGTAAGGCCAGGGAATGTATCCTTAACGTCAAAGAATATATCCTCAGTCCTGCTATATTTCTACAACCTTAAATAGTGTCTGAAACAAGTAGGTGTTCAATGAACGAAATTAAAAGTGTCTTACTAACAGTGTGCTTGGCAGTCATGGTAACCATATAGTCTTCCTAAGGCAGAAGAGTTTGAAGAGCTTGGCATATATTGTGTGTTTCTGTATGCTTTAGTATTTTACATGTTATAATTTATTTTTTGTTTTTAAAAAATTTTTAAATTATAGTTTACATTTAATGTTATTTTGTATTGGTTTCAGGTATACAGTATAGTAGTTAGATAGTCCTTTACAAAGTGTTCCCCCTGATATTTCCAGTACCCAGCTGGCACCATACATAGTTATTATGATATTATTAACTATATTTCCTATGCTGTACTTTACATCCATAACTATTTTGTAGCTACCAATTTGTGCTTCTCAGTCCCCTCACTTTTTTCACCCAGTCCCCCAAATCTATCCCCTCTGGCAACCATCAGTCTGTTCTCTCTATATAAGTGTCTGTCTATGTTTTATTTGTTCTTTTATATTGTTCTTTACATTCCACATGTAAGTAAAATCATATAGTATTTATTTTTCTCTGACTTAATTTCACCTAACATTATACCCTCTAGGTCCATTAATGCTGTCACAAATAGTAAGATTTTGTTCTTTTTCATGGCCAAGAATATTCCACTGTATGTATACCACTCTTCTTCATACAGTTGTCTATTAATGGACAGTTGAGTTGTTTCCATAACTTGTCTATTGTAAATAATGCCGTGATAAACAAAGGGGTGCATGTACTCTTTCAAATTTGTGTTTTGGGTTTCTTTAGCTATATATACAGAAGTGGAATTGCTGGATCAAAAGGCAGTTCCATTTTTAATTTTTTGGGGAAAGCCCATACTGATTTCCCTAGTGGATCCACCAATCTGCATTCTCACAAACAGTGCCTGAAGTTTCCCTTTTCTTCACATCCTGGCCAACTCTTACTGTTTGTTGATTATTGATGACAGCCATTCTGACAGGTATGAGGTGATATTTCCTTATGGTTTTAATTTGCATCTCTCTGATGATTAATGATGCTGAGCATCTTATCGTATGTCTATTGACCATCTGTATGTTCTCTTTGGAGAAGTGTCTGTTCAGGCCCTTTGCTCATTTTTTTAATTGGATTGTTCAGTGGATTTTTTTGTTTGTTTGTTTGGTGTTAAGTTTTATAAGTTCTTTATCAGTTTTGGAATATGAACTATTTATCAGATGTATTATTGGAAAATGTGTTCTTCCATTCAGTGAGCTATCTTTTATTTTGTTCATGGTTTCCTTTGCTGTGCAAAAACTTTTTAGTTTGATGTAGTTCCATTTATTTGTTTTTGTTTTATTCATTGTTGCTGTTTCCCTTACCTAAGGCAATTCATCAAAAATATTGCTAAGAGAAATGTCTGAGAATTTACTGCCTCTGTTTTCTTTTAGCATTTTTATAATTTTGAGTCTTACATTTAAGTCTTTAATCCATTTTGGGTTTATTCTTGTGTATGGTGTTAGTAGGCGTTCTGGTCTCATTTTTTGCAGTTTATATGTCGAATTTTCCCAACACCATTTATTGAATATACCTCAGTGTATACTCTTGTCTACTTTGTCAAATATTAATCGACCATATAAGCATAAGTTTATTTCTGGGCTTTCTATTCTGTTTGATTTGTATGCCTGTTTTTATGCCAGTACCATACTATTTTGACTGCTATGACCTTGTAATATAGTTTGATATTAGGTAGCATAATTCCTCCAACTTTGATCTTTCTTCTCAAGATTGATGTTTGCTATTCAGGACTTTTTGTGGTTTTATATTAATTTTTGGAAATATTTGTTCTAGCTCTGTGAAACAAACCATTGGTATATTGATAGGAATTGTATTGAAACTATAGATTGCTTTGGGTAGTATGGACATATTAATGATGTTAACTCTTTCTATCCATGAACATGGTATATGTTCCCACTTATTTGTATCTTCTTCAATTTCTTTTTTAGAATTTTCTGAGTACAGGTCTTTTACATCCTTGGTTAAATTTATTCCTAGGCATTTTTTGGTGCAATTGTAAGAGACTGGTACATATTTGAATGACATGGAAAAACTGTAGAAATGCTATTAATATTTGTAAGAATTAAATTAAGTTACCAAATATTGTTGATTGTACAGCTGCTTTCAAAGGTAAAGCTGACTTTGCTGATATTATAGCCTGGGAAGAGGTTGGTTCTGTGTGCTTACAAGATGGCAATCATAATTTTAATCAGCTTAACAATAACCCACAACCTTTGGACCAACTGGAAATCATGATTTCAAAGGTCAACTATAAAGGGAGATACATCATGTGCTAGATGTAAACTCATTGGTCTAAAATCTTTTTTAAAGGAATTTTTGGAAAACATGAAATTTTTACCACTAGTATCCTGAAAATCCTAAATACGCTTTTTACTATTATATTGTACTATGTAAATAGGATTTGATAGGCCTAATATTTCCTCCCCTCTCCCTATGTAAAGAACCATTACACATTTTATTAAAGGAGCAGGATGCTATGTAATTTCTGCTCACACTCTGAAACTTTGTTCTTCTCTATTATTGCCTGCCAAACCAGTCATGTCTAGCTGATAGGGAAGCTAATTTTAATGGCTAACTCATATTTAAGATTCCTCCAGTTTTCCACCATTTGGTGAGTTCCTTTTTCCTTCTGTAGTCACTTATCATTTTTAGAATATGCCCTTATATGCCTTTTGGACAAAACCAAGGACATTTCTTGCCAGAGTCCTTTATGTTCCTAGTTTTCAAAATTCTTATCAAGTCATAAGCAAATTTTGCCTCAGCATGGAAATACCAGTGTCATTACTACTTAGATAGCTGTGTTATTTTAAATGTTGCAACAACACACTCAGTTCGTCTCTTTTACAACATATCCTTTGCCAGTGTTTCCGGTTCATGTGTTCAAGAATTACCAGTCTTCCCACAGAAAGAGATCTCCCCAAAAAGAATTGTATTGCACTGCTATGAGCTGAATTAAATTAGACTGTGTAAACCATTAACATGGTTTCCCAAATTCTCTTAAATTCTAATTACTTCTCATTTTCTATTTAAAATATATAAATTGTTTTATTTAGTAAATTTTATAAAATTTTTTATTGTGTGGTATTGAAAAATGCTATTAATCAGTAAATTTTCTTTGGCTTCCAAATAAATTTATGGCCATAGTTTTATTATGGTAGGGAGAAGTTGTTGTGTTTGTAACAAGACATAGGCGTAGAATATACTTAACGAGTGTCACATGCTGGGAAACGCCTTTTGTCCTTCAAGTGCTGCCTCAGCTGTCACATTGTCTGTGAGGCCTTTCCTGTACCCATTTCTGTCCTTTCCCAAACAATTTTATTACTCAATCCTCCATGTTTTCAGGTGACAGTACTTGGTAAATCTATTGTTTTCCCTGTGACACTATATTGATTTTATACTTTATATCTACTAAGTTTGTCATTTTGTTTTTAAAAAAATTTGTATTCTCAGTGTAAGAATATATTTGACACACAACAAAAGGTTCTTAAATAGAATTGAATTTAAGTATAAGAAAAGGACACGGAACAATCCTGCTGACTAGATCACACATCATGAGGCTCTGGTTATGTTCCAAGTTCAGTACCAGTTGAGATGTGTCTAGAAATGACACATTGAAATAAATCAACTAATTGTCATATTATTAAAATATAGATTTGGGACCTTTACATGAACTCAATAGTCATATAATAAAATTGTGATAGAGAAAATTTACTAGAAAAACTTCTAATGTGTTTGGAGTTCAGAGAAAGTAGATGATACCCAATTTTACAAGGCTTAGAGCAATTTTTGCCTCTGCCACAACAAAGAGAATACTTTATTTTTAATAGTATTTATTATTAAATGGCTCTATTATATATATATACTTATATGTGCATACATAATATATATATATATATATGAATGGGTTTGTTCTATGGATTCTCACATGAGGGGGTAACAATATAAATATAAATAACAATATAAAGATATACCTACATTGAGGCCTGAGGGGCTGGGACATATCTGTATGGTATTTATATTTATATGCTATATAAATTTATTTTAATTTAACTCTTTAAAAGGGTACAAATAGATTAACTCTGAGGATTCTGGAATAAGACTCATTTAGGCATGAATAGGCTATCTTCCTTTTCATGACTTATTTGTAATTTATTATTCTTTAATGTAGTTAAAAACACTGATTTTTCAATGTATTTTAATATTTCATTGAATTTTTGAATAGTTTTGTCCCATGGATTCCCACATTAGATCAATAATCTAAGACATATATCTAGGCTGAAGTCTGAGAGACTGGGATGCGTCTTAATCAGATAACAGTCTGCATTGTGCCTAACGTAAAAGACACTCGTGCCACTTAACGCACAGATACATGGTGAAGGTAGCCTACTTCCGCACACTTCTACTTAAACTACACTAGTTAGAACCCCAGAGGAGTTTTCATAAAAACTGCCATTCTAAGAAAAGTTCTATAAAAACAAAGTAGAAGAACAACTCTATTCCAATTGCTCAAATAAACTTTTTAAAAGTTCAAGATTGAACTAGCTGTAGCTTCTCTCTAATAACCAGCTGTCATATGTTCAATGATCGGCCGTCTCTGATGTACTAATATACTAATCACAGCTCATTACAAAAGATGATACAGTTCCTGGGAGGGGCCAGGCTTTCTCACTTACTTATTTAGGTGTGACCACAGTGCTTATTATCGGAGACGCTGCCTCTGAAAGAGGGCACAACTCTCAGGCGTAATTGATTGTCCACACAGGTGGCACTTCGAAGAGGCAGCATTACAGGTTATGTTTGCTCTCTTGAACAGAATGTGTGACTATCTAGGGATAAAGTTGTAAGACCGAGCTTTTCATACACACATCTTTTCTGTAGTTAGTCTATATGTAGCGGAGTTAAGTCATAAGGATGAAATAGCAGTTTAGACTCAGGAAAAATGTAAGTGGGGGTTACCTCTGTAAGAATATAGAAAAGATTCTTTTTTTCTATTGAAGATACAAATGCTTCTCTTATTGACAAAATCTTAAGTCATGAAATGTTCACAGGTTTATAGCTGCTTCTTCATGTTTCTTAATGGCCAGCTCATCCAACAGGCCAAGCTATTTTTCAATGCAAGCACTTCTCACACTTTCCATATGCCAGAAACAAACGTGCAACCATTCTACGCACGGTAAATCTCTTTCTATTCTTCATGTCTTGGCAAAAATGCGACCTTCACAGAGAGGACTTTCTTACTCACTCTTTCCAAGTATTTTCCTCACCTAACCCAATCCATACCTTCTTATTTTTGATCACGGACATTTTATTCATCTTCTTCCTCACTCTCATCAATACTAGTAAGGATGTCTGTGTTTACTAGTTTTTCCCGTCTCCCCTTTCCCGTCTCCCCTTGTCCCACTTGGACAACAAGGACCACACGTTTGATTCCTTGTGTGTCCAGTTAGTATTAGTACCTAAAACATGGTACATGTTTATGAAATAATTTTTTCTTGAGTATTTAATAGTAATACTTATGTTTCAGAATTCTTTAGCTTTTGTATGCACACATTTTTTCTAGATCTAGGATCTAGACTGCATTTCTTTATTATTCATTCATTTATTCAAAGAATGACAGAATTCATGTAAGGAATTATGTTAGATATTAAGGTTCAAAAGTAATATAATAATTTGTTATTTTTCTCAATGGTATGTTTTCTGATAATTCCCATTCCTACAGTTCTTCAGAAATTATGAGTTATCTCTATATGATTAAAAAAAATTCTCACCACAACCTTGAGAAGTGAGGGATATTATAATCCTAATTTAATACACAAAGGGTTCTTAGAATTAGAGATATTAAGATAGCAGAGTCAGTATGTTACTAAATGAGGTTTGAACCCTTGGATTTCTGATGCTGAATTGTATGCTTTTATTTTAATTGTGCTGAGTGGTTAGTATGTAGAACCAGTTTAACTAACCTGAGCATTTTTGCACTGAAAACTAATAGATTTATATTCTCTGCAATAGATTTATATTATGCATTTAGAGATCAGTTTATTAATTGATTTTGCAAATCAGGAACCATAATTTTCATAAAGAAAAAATATGAATAACCTTGAAAGTAATTGTATTGAACTACAGATAACTCTGCAGAAAATATGAAAATATACTTTATGATTAATTGTCAGATCATCTGAAAAATTGTATTTATAGATTTAAATTACAATGGACATTCACTATTATTTTCTATTGGTTTTGGTGTACAGCATAGTGGTTAGACATTTATATAATTTACAAAATGATCCCTTCAATAATTTTAGTACTCACTTGGCACCATACATAGATATTACTATATTATTGACTATATTTCCTATGCTGTACTTTACATCCCTGAGACTATTTTGTAACTATTAATTTGTTCTGAAGACTTATATTTAAAGACCTAAAACAGAACAAAATGAAGCAAAACAAAGCAGTTTGCTTTGTGAAGGAAATAAACAGGGTTACCCCCTGATTCTTTACTTGTATTATGTACTTGTACTATTTTGGATTCTAACAAAGCCACAGAAGGTTTCTATTCTTCATTTACAGATGAGAAGGCTAAGTCTAGAATTTAACTAACATTGATATTAGAAAAACCAGGATTAAACCTCGTTGATCTGTGTTCACTTCCATCATAAAAATGCAATCAACAAGTTTGAACATATACCAATATTTTCCATTTAACTTTAAAAAGTTTGCTTTAATGGAGGAGTAATTTTGAGTTGCCCTCTCCTTCTCCATTTATGTTTCCCGTTTTTATTTTCATTTTACTTTGTCAAGAAGAAAATAAAGCAAGACAAAGCAAACAACTCTTCTCCCAAAAACTAAACACTAAGGAACAAATTTACGTTTAATACTCTCCTTTAGACAAATGCAATACAAGGTACTATTATAAAGCCTCATATTCAGAATAAATAACAGTCATGTGCAAATATAAACATATATAGAACTATATAAAGGGGTTTTAAATATCAAATATCAAAAAAAGAGTATTTTTCAAAATTTGAACCAGTTACACATTTAAAATGTATATTTCTAACATATTGTAGCAAAGCACCAAAAGTTTATTGCAAACTTAAGAGTGCTTTGAATTTTTGTTTATTTAAGGTAAACACCAGTTCCTTTGTAATTAGCTGATATCAGCATACTGGTCTTGCTAGTTTCTACTTCCAAAAACTGAAATAAACATTTGGTAAAACTTATTTCAACTTCCACATGAAGCAAAAGTCAGCATTCCAGGATATCAAACTGAGAATAGCTCATAGGCAAACAAAACTCACTTTAAAATTCTCTATGACCATGATAAAATCTCCTTTAGTATGTTGTGGTGTAATCATGATGTAATACATGGTTATCACCCCCGTAAATCTGACAGAATTTTATTTTTGTCATTTTTGCTTCTTGAAAAGCTCATGGTACTGCAATCAAATTAACAAAACTTGTGTGTGTGAGGGGGAGATTTTGAAAATGGTAACATCACTTAGGTGAGAAGGTAGACATTGTACTTGGGGACATTAGAAACTTGTTTGGGGTTGTGTGGCGCTAGCTTTAACATTTACTTTTATTAGAGTCATGCAAACAGGTGTCAGAGACACAATTAAAATAAAATGAGTCAAGGACAAAGGGCATAAGTAAATACTTTCCATGTGGCTCAGACTCAAGTATAAGGACAACACATCACTCTATTAACAACATCGATGCCACATTAGAAACACTTTCTATTCATTTAATCTTCCTCTTTTTGCTTAGAGGCACAATCATTTACCTGAACATTGAAATAAGGGAGCCATTACTACTCTTCTTGTCACGCAGCTAGGCAACCAGTCAACAACACTCAAGGACTAAGTCTGTCTCCTCCTCACCATCCCCCGCCTCACTGCCTCGGCCACAGGTCAGGCCTTCGCTGTCATTCTCTGGGACATTCAAAACAACCACTACACCATCTTCCTGTCTGCACTTCGGCTCTAATTCCTATCCTCCTTCATTCTTCTGTGATTATTCTATTTTCTCTGTCTGGTTGAAACCTTTATTGGCCCTCATCTCCTGCAGAGTCCATTACTAGCTTCTTACTTGGGGTTACGAGATTGCTGGTGATCTGGTCCAGTGCCCCAGCCTTCCCCTGTGCTCTGTCTAGTACAGCAGTGCAGTGAAAGACTTTCTATTGTGGACAGACTTTGGGAGACCATAAATTCTTTGAGGGCAAAAGCATATTTTATGTATGTATTTTATTTCCAGTGCTAGTTATTAGTAATGAATGCTGTTTTACATCACTAGTTTTTAATTTTGGTTTTTAGTTTTTATTTGCTTTTCCCCCCATATACCATTTTTCCTTTTCTTTTTCTATACTTGGAAAACTTTTATCACTCAAACTTTTAATCATGTTGCCTTCTTGATAAAATCTTCCAACGTTTTCACCTTCCAAAAAGTTAACTGTTTTCTCATACAGTTGTATTTTGGCACAGTTCACACTACACAGTACTTATTATTTTCATGTCTGAGTCTCTTTTTATGGCATGGGTGTCTTAGGGGCAAAGAATAAATCTTAAAATCATTATGCCTCTAGGACAATAGAACAGTTTGTGAAACATTACTATAATGTGGTAGGTACTATTCTAAGGATTTTTATTATCTAATTCAATGAATAATTTTTAAATAGATATTTGTTAAATAAAATTAATCACAGAAATGCTTCCAAATATCTTACTTACAAGATGTTATGTACTGAATTCCATTTAGGGATTCAGAAAATAAAGTAAATAAAAAAATTTAAAAAAAGAAAATAAAGTAAATAATGCCAACTTTCAAGTTGGGGAAAGATAATTTAAATGACTTAAGATATTTTGGAGTGGGCAGATAGTGCCTAAGTTGGAATAGGTAAGAGTCAAGTGGAAATAGAATGTCTTCCCAGGGACTGGAGTCTTCTCAAGGACAGCTGAAGATTTGTGGTTTGTGGGGAGGCACTAATAAAATGTGAAGGACCATGATCAGGTCTTCAAAAGTAATGTCGTGACTTTTAAAACAATCCATTAAAAAATTGTAAAAAGTATTACATTCAAGAAGTATTCATATTAAGATCTTTTATCTTTACTCAAATAAAACTGGTGAAATTATTATATAACTTTATTGCTAAAACTCCCACATTAAAATATGAAGATATTATTTATTAATTAGCCTTTCTTTAATTGAGTCTTTGTATTTCATCCCCTGCATTTGAAATTGCGAATACATCAGACAGAATGAAGTGCAAAGATATTCCCATTCAAATGTCAACAGCAGTAGACACTTAACTAAGACTTATTCTGAGATTGGCATGTTCGAGGAGAATATGTAAATTAAAACCTTGTGCTCTTTTCAATATCTAAGTGTCCTGTTGTGATTTAGCAGTATAAACTATTTTTGTAGAGTGATAAAGCAAGTGAACATAGAGTAGAGCCATAATGAATATTATTTTGTCTTAGTGTTCATTGTTTGTTTCCTTCTATTATCACAGACCAGTTGAATTTTCAGAAGCTGATTACCCACAAGTTGAATATCAAAGAAGACAACAACAACAATTTTGGGACCCTATCCGGCTAGCTATTTTCACATTGGTAATAGTAGCAATCATAGGAATTGCAATTGGCATTGTTGCTCATTTTGTTGTTGAGGGTAAGTATCCAGGTCACATTTCTATTGCTTAAGAGCTCCATTACTTAATAACTTGAAATTCTCTGTTGTACAAAAAGTGCCATTTGCATGATATTAACATTTTAATTACTAATCTTTTACTGATGTTAAATTATAGTTTGCTCCGGTATCGAACTCTTTGTTACATATTTCTATCCAGTGAAGCTTGCGATGTAGATAGACACAACTAAAAGAAGTATATATTTAAAAAGAGAAAGAATGAAAGATCATCTTCACAGTAAAGACAAACCAAATCATGTGCTGAGTTTTTAACATACTTTTCTCAAAATCAATACATTGAGTTGCCCTAAGAAATACTGATCGTATGAGAAAAATTACCTTAAAAATATTTTAAAGGGTTAAAGACTAAACATTACTTTTGAAGGGAAAAGATTGTTTCATGACAGGGGGAAGAAGAGAAACTTTAGGAATAATTTTACATTATGTGTAAAAATGGGTTGTTAATACCACAGTTAAACCAAATGACAATCAACCAAGATTCATTTGATACTTATAATCACATGTGACTGGGACTTCGCCTAAAATTTTACAGAAGCATATGACTTATAACTTAACCTTTGGATTCTTATTTATCCTTGGAATTTCCATTTTGATTTACCTTTTTTATTTAATCAAGAGAAAATAAAGTATTTTAAATTACAATCCTATTTGAATGTAAAAAAGTATAACAATGTTATAAATCTTTTCTGAGCTTTGTTTCTACTCAATACTGTTGCAGGAGACAGCCAATTCTTTGTAGGTAGCTTTAGACAATCTTTTTTCAATATTGGCTACTGATAATCCATTGTCTTAAACATGCCATAACTGACATCTATTCAAATGTTCATGGACATTTGGATGGTTCCAAGTTTTAGCTTTTAAACAATACTGCTATGAACCTTCTTATACATATATCTTGGTACAGTTTGTCTAGGGACCATATGCAGATGTAGAATTGCTGGGTTGCTGGGCATGTGATTTTTTTAACTTTATGAATACTACCAAGGTTTTTCTACCAGAGCCATATAGGAGCTCTTGTTGCTTCATACATACACATGACACTTTCTGTTGGCATACCTTTATATGTTTGCTACCTTGGTGTACATTGTAGTGCTATCATTGTAATTTTAATTTGTATTTTTCTGGTTACCAGTGGACACCCATCCATGTATTAATTAACCATTTAGATCTCCTTTTTTGATGAAATGCCTGTTCAAATATTTTCTCCATTTTTTAATTGTCATCTGTCTTTTCTTATTGATTTGAGTAGCTCTTTTTTAAATTCTGGATATGTATTTTTTGTCAGTTGTATGTATTACAAATATGTTATGCCAATGAAAAATATAATGGGAGATATATCTATATATATATATAATGATGATACCTTCATAATTGTATAAGGATCTTTTAATATTAATGAATGAAATCACCATCACCATTCACATGAAATATGAAAATAACTAGAAAATTTCAAAAACTGAGTTTCCCAGTTATCTGGTTATTTATTTTTCAGTTACCTAGAATTATATAGTAAGTTACATTTTTCAACAAATATTTTTATGATCCAGATTAATTTTTTCAGGATTATTAGGATTTTTTAGTACATCTTGATATGGTGTAAATACAAATCTGTTTTATAAAGAGTTGCACAAAATATTTTGAAGAACATATTCATGTTCGTATTGTATTTTCACAAAATCTAGTAACTCAACTTTCTAAATCTATTTTTTATTTGTTTTATTTTTATTTGTTTTTGTTTAGATTTTATTTGTTTATTTTTAGAGAGAGGGGAAGGGAGGGAGAAAGAGAGGGAGAGAAACAGCAATGTATGGTTGCCTCTAACATGGCCTCACTGGGGACCTGGCCTGCAACCCAGGCATGTGCCCTGACTGGGAATTGAACCGGGATCCTTTGATTCCCAGCCTGTGCTCAATCCACTGCGCTACACCAGCCAGGGCTCTAAAGCTATTTTTAAAGCTAACTGTTTAAAACCTGCAAGTGAAGCCTGAACTAGCATAGCATCATGGGTCCCCTCATTCTTCGGTCCAGCCCCACTCGCAGGACTGGAGGAAGTGTGTTCCATCATGAGGTTCAGGGTCAATTCTAAATGTTTCAGTTTCAAACCCAATATATACCAGTTGCGAGATCTTGTGAATGTTACTTTTTTACATCACCAAATTTCAGTCAATTAAAACACTATTTTTTTAAAAAAGAAAGATAGGCAAAAATAACAATATAAGTTACTTCCAGATGTTAAGGTTATAGATTATTTTTATTCTCTTATGTATACTCATCTGTTAATTCCAAAGTTTTTGATATAGCACTTATCACTTGAAAAATGTTTTAAAATGAATAATTCATAAATTTAATTAAAAATTAGAATGCTGAGCACATTCTCATATAGAATGCACTTAATAAATATTAAATATTGAAATATATTTATTTATTTATTTGCTTTATGAGATCTAAGGTATTTATTTCTTTACTCGTATTACCTGAAATAGTGCCTCATTTTGAAATGCAAAAAATCAGCATGTTAAATGCAGGTAAATGCATACTATTTGCTGTAGTTTTAATATAAATCCTAAAGGTAATGTGGTAAAGAATATGCTCAAGAGGTCGGCAGGATCTAGGTCAAGAAAAACCTCTGTAGATCATTGCAAAGGGTTGAGACTCCTTATAGGAAATGGAGAAAAATCAAAGTACTTTAGTTTGAGAAGCAATTTGTTCAATTTTTTAATGGAAAAAGATCATTCTTCCACTATGTGGGGAATAGATTTAAGGAAACAGAACTTGAATCCAGGTAATAATTAGAAAGCTATTACCTTTTCTAGACAGTAAAGGATGAGGAAATGAACCAGAACACTGCTGGCAGTAACATTTGTGAATAGAGAATGGATTTTAAAAATTTGAGTGACAACATTGTCAGACCTTGCTGTTTTATTAGGAAGAGATCAAAGATTACCCCAAAATTTCTTGTCTGGGTGATGGAGTAAATTGTAATGGTAGCATTTAAGATAGATTATCTAGATAAGGGACTTCTTTTTTTATAGAACAGTCATTTGGTGTGGATCGACATTAGCTGGGTGACTGATCCTGAATTAAGGTTGTAGCTTTTCTGGATGGGATGAACAACTTGAAAATTATCAATGGGCTGCATTCATAGAACTTAGAAAATGCAAGACTGATTTATTATTGAAAATGAGGATGCAGCAAAGCTTTGGGTGACTGTGTGGATAATGGCAGTGTTCATGGAGACGGAAAATATAAGAAGTAGAGCAGGTTTAAGTAGAGGAAAAGATAAATAATTACTTCCCTTTGGAAATACATATGATGCCTATTGGATATACAATGGATAGTCTTTGCAGTCAGTTGTTACAGACACTCATGGTAAAAATCTGGTCTAGAGATAAAAATATTGGAGTCATCAGTTGTTAAACAGGAAGGTCATTGAACTGAGGTGGTTCTAATACCTTGGTAGCCTTGGTAAACCAGAGTCCATGCACTCTTATCTGAGAAAATGAAACTTAAAAACAACCAATCACTAACAGGCTTTCTCACATAAGGCAACCACTTAATTAAGCTATAGCCAAATAAACAATATCCTTGCCTTTATTCTGCATCTTCTCTAGAAAAATTTCCCTTGGTTACTGCCAATAGAGTGCTCCTGACTACTTTTGATTTGGCACTGCCCCATTGGAATTGATGTTTGCATAAGAAAATTCAAATTTTAAATATGGCTTGGTTTATCTTTGAACATCAACAAATAGTTGATGATTGAGGCTCTTGCCATTAAGATCACTCAGAAGGACATATTTAATGTGACCAGGCCAAGGATAGAATATTGGTTGGCTCAGGATAAAAGTAGGAATAAAGAGTTCTTCAAGGTAAATAAAAAGGAATGGCCGGGGAGGAAAGAAGAATACTAGGAGATGGCTTCGTAATGCTAAAGATGGAGTTTCAGGGAACATGGTTAAGGCTGCAAAGAAACTAAAAGAGGAAAAAAGAAAGAAAAAAATCTGTCCATTTGATATGACAACTGTAGCCCTTGACAATGGCAGTTTCAGTGATGTGTTGGTAGAAAATTCAGAGAATTGAAAAGTGAACAGGCAAAAAGAAAGTGAAAACAATAAATATAGGCTTCTATTTAAGTAAGCTTATCAGTAATATAGAAAAAAAATGATAGCCTGTTCAATGTATCTTCAAAATACAGCTTAGCTATGATATGCCTATATTATAATTCTTTCAGGACATTGATAATTTTTTGAACATTGACAATTTTATGTGACTTTCCACAATTGCTTTTAATATTTACTTTCCATTGTATATTGCATATTCAATTGTATGAAAAATTTGGTATGCAAAAACACTGTAAATGATGTATTATGAAAGTATACTCTGAGGCCTGAATTTTCTATTTTAGCTGAGTACACTGATGAAATTACAAAATATTTGAAAAAATGCTCTCAGTAATTTTTGTACAAAGAAGAAATGAGCTGCATTACAGTAAGCCTATTTCTGGGTTTAGGGGACAAGGAACTGATTGTACTTAAGCATGGAATTTTTTGTTTATTTTTACCTTCCAGATGATAAGTCATTTTATTACCTTGCCTCTTTTCAAGTTACAAACATAAAATACAATGAAAATTATGGAATAAAAACTTCAAAAGTGTTTGCACAAAGGAGTCAACAGATTGAGAGAATGGTAAGCCAAATAGAAATTTTTTAAAGTTTATAAATGTGTTTTTCTGTCTCAGTTTGAATGTGGTTGTCATAGTTACTCAGCCTCCCATGCCTCAATCTCTTTTTCTTTTATTTTAAATTTATTTATTTATTTATTTTTAGACAGAAGGGAAGGGAGATGAAAGAGAGGGAGAGAAACATCAATGTGTGGTTGCCTCTCACATGGCCCCACTGGGGACCTGGCCTGCAACCCAGGCATGTGCCCTGACTGGGAATCGAACCAGTGACCCTTTGGTTCGCAGCTCACATTCAATCCACTGAGCTACACCAGCCAGGGCTCAATCTCTTTTCCTGTGTAATGAAGATAATATGGTACCTAGGTTGTACAGTTATGAGGACTAAATAACTTCAGCAGAAGCATAGCAGGGCATTCTCTAGCTCCAAATTATTTATCCCTGTAGAGGTTGAATCCCAAAAAGCACAGCCTGTGATGAAGACTCTTGGTTAAGCAATTTATTAACCAAAGGCTTTCAGAAAAATCTTTTAAGAAAGTGAGGGCAACAGCAATGGACAGAGTAAGAAGCTAGACCAAGATGTACTTTCAGAAGTGCAGGCTCAGACTGATTTCTGAGGGAGTCTGAAACCTAAATTATTGATACGTCAGGGAGTTGGTTCTGCCCAGAGGTAAGAGGATTGGGTTATTTGTGTTATAACAACAAGGGCTGTCCAAGGAAGGTGGAGAAAAAGATACCAGACATCAGAGAAAAAGATGCTCAAGTCAGACAAGGTCAGGCCTCAGGAGAAATATAGGTATGAGCTGTTTTCAATCAAGACTTACAGAAGCTGGGGGATGGCTAAGAAACAAATATCTACTAAAATTCCTCTTTCAGCACAATTCATCATCACTTAAGTAAGTTGAGCTTCTTAAGAAATTTCTTAAAAAGAAAAGCTTTATTTGCTTATATGTGACCATAAACAGTACAAGTCCCATTTACCTAGGCCTGCAGATCACCAAAGGCATGATCCTTTCTTTGCTTCTCTTTCTTTCGTTGCTCCATAAATGACCTCATCCTTCCCCATGTTAAATGGACACTTCTGGTAGAAAATGGCAGAAAGCCAAGCAATGAGTCAAAGAAAGAAAGAATAAAAGTGGTAGGTAAGGAGGGAGAGTGGGAAAGGAAAGAAAAAAGGAAAGAAAAGAGGGAGTTAGGAAGCAAAAAAGAAGAAAGGTCAGATAAGACTGTTGGGAAAATCTAGAGGTTCGTCTGGCTTCAGGTATGGCTGAATTCAGAGGCTCAAACAACGTCCTCAGTCTTTCAATTAAAAAAAAATGATTGTGCATGTGGCAGATAAGATAGCTAATAGCTACATGTTCCCAAGTTATTTACTGAAGCAGAAAAAGACAATTTTCCATAGTAGTCCTCGGAGGAAAGTATGGAAACCAATCTATTTGGTCAAATTTGGAATACCTCCCCATCCCTAGAATAATCACTTTAACTAAGAGAATATAACTGTTCTACCCATGTGAGAAATGAGAGGAGGGGGCAAATTTAGCTCCATATAGAAGATACAGGATGACTTCTCTATAGGAAAGTAGGGACTCTCTCAGCAGAAAAAAATGGGGAAATACTGACAGATATACAGGACCTCTTATTCCAAAATTTTAATCACTAACCCAGATTTCTCTGAACTCCAGACTTGTAAGGTTCATGGACTATGTGATATTTCCACTTGAACCTCTCACAGGTACCTCAAAGTTATCATATCTAAATCCAATTCTTGAACGTTGCTTCCCCATCCCATTCTCTTGTTCCCCCTTTTTTCCCACTCAACAAATGACATCACTATTTGTCTAGTTGCTAGAATACCTCCATTTCCCTTATCCTCATGTCTAATCCATTCACAAGTCATGTTTCTACTTCTAATTCACTGTCTCCATCCTAGATCTAACTAATATTTTTCTTCCTATAGGCAACTCACAGTAATAACTGCTTCCACTTCAGGCTCCCTCTAATATCTTGTCTACATAGCAACTGGAATTATCTTGTAAAATCACATTATAGTATTATTTTGTTTAAAATTTCATAAGTGGTTTCTGAATATACTTAGAATAAAATCCAAGCTCTTCTATATCTATGAGTCTGTGTCTGTTTTGTTTGTTCATTTATTTTATTCTTTAGATTCCACATGTAAGTGAGATCATGTGGAACATGTCTTTCTCTGTCTGACTTATTTCACTGAACATAATATTCTTCAGGTCCATCCATGTTGTCACAGATGGTAAGATTTCATTCTCTTTTATGACCAGCTGGGTACTTTTGGGGGGGTCACTTTGTAAATTATGTAAATGTCTAGCCATTATCCTATACATCTGAAATTAATATAAAATAATATTGAATGACAACTATAATTGACAAATTAAAAAAAAAAAGATTTCCTGGAGGACCCCCCCACAAAAAGACTCCAAGCTCCTCACAAAGTTCTTCAAGTACCTAGATGTTTGGGCTCTAACAATTCCTCCAACTTTTATACTCTCCTCCTGCTCTACCCATATTGACAATCTTTTGGATTCTGTGCACATTCTGTTTCTTCTACCTGGAAGATTGCCCCATAGCACTGCTCTTTTGGTAGCTTACTCCTTTTTATCCTTCAGATATCACTTAAATGTCTGCTTCCTGGAGAACCCCTCCCTGTTATGGACCCCGTGCCATTACTCTGTGTTACTTCACTGTACTAGTTGCCTATTTATTTATTACTATCTGTCTACCTCTGTCATCTGTGAGTCCAGGGACCACAACTTTTTGTTCCCTGCTCTTTATCCAGTGTTGTCACAGTACCTGTAATATAGGAGGCTCCCAATCAATTGTGTTGAATAACAAAAAGGAAAATGACAAAGGGAAGGAGATTGGGATTAGTGAAAGAGTCACAAAAGGATACAAAAGCCAGAATTTTTTTCTTTGTACTGTTGTTTCCTTACACTGTTGTTTAAGATTAACCATAGTTGGAGAATTAATCATTAATTAAAATGTTATTGTGCACCTGCTTTGTGCAAGGCTATGAAGAATGCCAGTCTGTATAGTATACAGGTCCTTCCTTACTGGAGTCTAAAATGTGGCTGACGTGTGGAAGTTTATGCATGGAAAATAATATAAGCTAAAGGTGTAGATAATATGAGAACTAAAAAGATGATATAACAGTATGAGGGCTACTACAGTGCAGAAAATAATTGTCAGATATATGATCAAAATGATCAGTATTTTAGGAGATCAGAGAAAGGAACAATCCTTTTGCTCTAACAGGAAGCTTTCTTGGAGAAAAAAGGGAAACAAGATTCATTTTCTTGGTATATTTGCCCTCTGCTGGTACATATTTCCCTGACAGTAACAGGAAACCTGCAGAATTTGCCTGACTTGTTTTCACAGGTGGATCTGGAAAGGGATCCCCTACTTGGCCTCCAGTAACTACTGATCTTCCATGAGGCCAATCTGCATGTCGTTCCCAGTCAGAGGAGAAGGCGTGAGCCCAGTCTTGCCGGAGACAGTAACTGGGTGTCCTTTTAGACAGAGCCACACTTTGTTTCAAACATGTTATATCATTTTTTAATGCTGGAGTTCAAGCCAAGGACTACAGCTGGCAACTGATCTTAAGGAGAGCTTTTCTGTTTTACCACAAACTTATACACTCTTGTTTTAAATAGAATAATCTCCAATAAAATACTCTATTCTTTATGGTTTGAGTCATAAACAGGGAAGGATACAATTATTTTTTGTAATTTGGACCAAATGTAATATTAGTGAGTTTTTATTACAAAAATATAAACATAAGTTAAACATCTCCAGAAACTGCTTACAACAGCTAGGCATCTCAAGAGCGACAGCTCCCTCCGCCTTGTTAAACTGAGAAGCAGCAAAGAGCGGCCTCCCAAGAGGTTATCTTTCATGAGACTTAGAGTCAGGAAATAAAAGATGTATTGAGTCCTTCTTTAAGAGTTTCCTGCCCTGGGACTGCTCTCCCCCAGCCACCCAAACATCTGTTGTCACGTATGTAAATAACACAGGATCGTCAGTGTCACTTACTGGACTTAAGAAAACAAAATCTAGAGCCAGATTCCCTGGGTTCCTGTGCCAGAACCACTACTTTCTTTTGTTCTTGTCCCTCATGCTTTATAACTTTACAAGGTAATTATTGTATAATTCCCTTTTTACGAGCGAGGACGCGTAGGCACAGAGACACTAAATGATGTTTCTACAATCGCCTCCTAGTAAGAGACAGCTTCACAAGTTGACAAGGTGCTTAACCACTATGCCGTCACAACCTCAGACTTGGTTATGTTTTCCTAATGCCCCGCATGCATGTGCATTTTTGTTTGAGTATTTTTCATTAATTTTTTTAACTTTTCAGTTACAGTTGACATTCAATATTATATTAGTTTAAGTAATACAACATAGTGCAGAACCACCGCTTTCTATGATACTTTGGAAAAGTTGACGTAAGTGTCCCGAGCCTCAGTTTAGTCATCTATACAATGGGGCTGCGGAGGATAAATAAAACACTTTCCTCGTGAGGTCATGTGTGGTTTAAACAAAGGAATCTGTCCAGTGCCTACCTTGCAGCATGGTATTAACACATGTAAGCAGTTCTTAGTGGTTATAGCAGTGCTGTACTCTACCAGAATCTCCCCATTTTTAAATAGAGTTTGACACCCCAGGGGACCATCATCTTGCTAATATCACATTTTAGTTTGAAGAGATTCTTGGTAATTTTTTATACTTTGATATAACAGAATATTGATCTTTTCCCAAAGTGCTACTATGTACATAGCTGAAGTTTTCAGAGGGCCTTTATATAAAACGTTGGAGACCTTAAAATCCTATTTTCTCCCTGTTCCTCACTTAGTGAAACCGTAAGTGATCTAACTCAGAACTGACTTAAACCCCTAGAATGGCCACCCATGTGAAGGTCACCCTGGGGCCTCTGGGCTCCCACCTTACTTTAGATCTCCATGGATTTCTACTTACTGTTTGGCAACATGATTTGCTGAAGAAACAAAAACAATGCATTATTATCTTCTTCCCTTGAGAGTTGATTCTTCGTTCATTTACTCATGTATTTGTTCATGGGTTTATTCATTAAACATGCATTGAGCATTTACTGTGGGCCAAGCACTATGCAAATGCTGGAGATAGAAAAATGAATTAGACACACTCCCAGCAGTCACACAGCTCACCGTCTAGAGTGGGAAAAACATTGGCTTGAGAGTCGCTCTAAGAGTCTCACGTGCAAGGTGCTGTGGTGGCCCAAATAAAGGAGTGTTCAACTTTGTTTGAGAAGGGCAAGGCAATGATAGTTTAGTTGTCACTGGAGTTTCTAAAGAATAACAGAATTGTCACTGAAGAAATTAGCTTTAGATAAAAAGTGTATTGTAGGAGGAAGGAAATGAATGTGTAAAGTCTTAGATGTGTGAACCAGTTTAGTGGGTTTAGAAAAGAACAGGCCATTTAGTAGATAAGAGAATAGGCCTGGAATGTAGGGGTGGAGCAAGGGCCAATGAAAGGATAGGGTTGTGGAGCTCAGATGGACGGAGACACTGGGCTTGGAGCAGGAAGATAACACTCAGATGTGCGCTTTAGCAATATCCTGGTTGCCAGCATTGTGGGGCAACCACTGACGAGAGGAAAGATAGAGGAGAACCACATAAACATGCCAGCAAAGGGACAGCTGCGAAGGCACACGTTTCAAGGGAGCTGATTTTAGACCATAGCAGCGGGATTGCAGGAAAGGATGCAGAATCAATGTTTTATGAGGTAAAACCTACAGAGCATTGTTATTCATTTAGAAGGAGGAATCTTATGGGGAAGAAGGCAATATTGCCTCTTCCCAGAGCACACAGTAGTTGAGGGGCAAAATTAACCAGGGATGTGGGCCTATGTAAACTTAAGTGGACTTGTAATATCTGACTCTCAGTTCAGTGGAGGTTTTTTGTTGTTGTTTTGGGTTGTTGTTGTTGTTGTTTTTCTCTAAGGCAGCAATTTAATGGCCATTTGGAAATCAGAACCCTTTGGGAAATCAAATCACTAAACATTCAAAATCTTTCACTGGCTCAGATCGGAAAAGCTGAGTAATAAAATGCTAACAGTATGGAGTGTGGTGAAACTTACTTCTAAATCTAGCACCAGTTATGAAAGTGCACCTGCCACAGAGAGATGACTAATGAGTGAGGGCGTCAGATCACACAGTAGATGTTGTTACATATTATGTCAAATGCTGTAGTAATGGGCTAATCACTTAAGAAATCAACAAGTTCACATCAATAATGGATTAGATGCCATATTCAAGGATAAGGAAAACTTATAGTGGATTTTCTTAAAAGTGAAGATGCTGCCTTGAAAATTAGCACAGATATTTTACTTCATTTGATGATAATCAAAATGAACATTATCAAATAGTTTACAATATGCCAGTCAAGGTGTGAAATGTGTGATATACATTATTTTATGCTCAAAATAACTCTGTGAGGTAGTTATTGTCATTATCCTATGTACAGGAGCTCAGCAAAATTGAACAGTTTTGTTAAGGTTGTTCAGTTCTCTAGGGATTGGAGCCTGAGTTAGCCTTACTGCTGTGAGTAGCCCGTGCACATATCTGAGAATAGACTGAAATCCTTGCCATGCCTCCAGTCTCTAGATAAGATGAGGCATAACATTTTCCTTAAGACTAATACTTTTTAAAATTTTTCTAATCAGATGTCAAGGATATTTCGACGTTCTTCGGGAGCAGGTCGGTTTGTCAAATCTCATGTTATCAAAATAAGGTAGGTAATCTTGGTTTGCAACTCCAAACCAGTACATTAAGAAGCATTGGATCAACACAATTGCTCAGCTTCCTTGAGCGAATGTTTGCTGGAACACAAAGATGTCATGAACCTTGAGTAGCCCATTTGATACTGCCTAGCCATTTGCCAGTCTCAACAGAAAGACATAAAGTGCTCTATGACGAGAGGCAACGTCCCTTATTGGCTTAAAAATAAAGGTGTTCTCCAAGAGAAAACTAATGCAAGAAGAGGAGGAGTGTTGCTGCCACCACGCCCTGCCCCCTAAGTGAGGGACTCAGTAGAACTTAGCCCAGTCCTGTTTGACTGTCCTCATTTTAAGCCTACCCAACAATGAGCCTATGACTTTCTCTGCAATAAGGATTTTCTTTAATGCCATTATATTTCTGTTGCTATATTTTTAATTTTTAATGCTTTCATTTTTATGCTCCTATAAAAGGCAATATGCATAAATTCATAAAGTGGTCATACACTGTGATCAGAGGCTAAGATAAATGACTATAATCCATCCAGGGCTTGGCATTTATTAGAATACTTTTCTACCCATTTTTGATGAAAGTTATTAAATTTTTTCTATGGATATCAATCAATATATAAAAATATGTATTTGTAATACTTATTTGTCTGCTTCACTCCTTGATGGTCAAGTGAATATGCATATGGTTAAGGAGCTCCTGCCTTTTCTTACCTCTCTGCTCTGTACACTTGTTTCTTCCTTCCTTTCTTCATCCTCTCCTCTTCCTTCACATAGTTGTGATATGTTTCCAATTAAATTCATTCTCGAAAGGTGACAGAGGCTTTCTAGACCTATACATTATAGTATAAATTGATATATTTGGAATTCTTATCAATAGATTTCTTTTTATGACTGCTTTCTCTAATCATCTACTTATCAAACGTGTATTAACTGATCGTCAATCCCCAAAACACCAGTGGCTTAACACAATAAAGGTTTATTTCATTTTGGTGGCTCAGTTCAAAGAGTCAGAAGCGGCAGCAGGGGACTTGGGTGCTGGCAGGGATGGCAGAATCGATCCTTGGATTTTCTGCATCTGGTTGGCAGATATAGGAAGAGAGAAGGCACAGAAGTTGGAATGAAAGCTTTTTAGGGTCTGAGCCTGGAAGTGGGGTACATCATTTCTGTCCACATTTCATTGTCTAGAATTTGCTAGGGAGTTTCAATAAACTGTGGGAAAGGCTAGGAAATTAAATCTAGATCTGTGCTCTAGGCAAAGACACCTGGGTTTGGTGAACACAAAGCATTGTCTCCACATCACTACCGACAAATAATGATGATTACACCTTTGGCTCAAAGTACCTTAAACAGCAAAGCATGACTTCATAAACATCCCCTTCTCCCATAACTCCTCCACACTATGAGCTAAGTAAGGGCAGAGAACAATTTTTTTTCAGTTGTGTACCTTAACCAGCATTTCAAGAGATAATTTAGAAATATGATATACACATATGCCATCCATTGTATTACTTTAAATTTAGTGTGAATCTTAATACTTAAAAATAATGAATGATTATAGAACTGGCTTTATTATTATCTCTATTTATCTGCTCTTTTGTTCTTTAGTCCAGATAAAAACGGTGTGAACATTCTGATGGTGCTCATGTTTCGATTCCCCTCTACTGGGATTGCTGAGCAAATCAGGAAAAGAATTGAGAATATTTTATATCAAAATCTGAAGACAAAGCAGTTGCCTTTGACTATAAACAAACCATCGTTTATACTAACATGTAAGTTCTTGTACCACCTTGTGATTCCCTTCCCTTGCAATCCTCTCATAAGAATTTAGGTCAGTGTGTCCTTTGCATTATAAGAATTCACAAGTGATATGCATAATCTGTGTGGAATAAAACTTAAATAAAAATTCACTTCAAGGCAAAGTTTAGTTTTATGAATATTTGTTTTATATTTGTTTAGGCCTCTTCTGTACTTTCTACATTTTCCCATGTATTATAATGTTAGGTATTTTCAAAAACATAAAAGAGTGGGTATTGTTTTCATCATTTTAAGGAAGCTGAGACTTAAGGAAGATGTAAGTCATGGGACTAGCAAGCTCTGGGGCCAGACCTGGCCTTTACAGGTTAGCTCTGAGGATGAGCTTCTGAAGTATCAAAGCAATAGACATCTTTATGAAGGTTTTCCCCTGCAGGAAAAACAATGACATGAACTGTGAAGTGGTTCTCTAGTTTATGTCCAATTTAAAGCTTTTTTATTCATCTCTTAATTTATCCCTTACAAAACAAAATTAGGAAAATTGTTATGTTCTCCCTCAAAAGTGGAAGAAAATTAGGTTCAAAAAGGTTATGAAACATAAACTAAGATTACCTCAAAGTTACTTGCAATCCTATTTGAGAGGCATTTCTATTTTTTATATCAATACATAATTAGAGAAAGTAAAATAATGTATTTAAAATAAGATTGTAAGTGTCAATGTCAGGAACATTGTCTTTTTATTTTCTTATCCATCCCCCCTCAAATTCTAGCATATGTCTCACATACCATAGGTGTCCCAGCTCTGTTCATTGCTTGTGCTGAACTATTTCCAAGTTCAGTTACTTCTGATTTAATATAAAAAAAAATGAGTCTTATTCTTTGGACCTGAAAGTATTTCCCCACCCAGCAGCCATGAATTTAAGAAATAGATGGTTTAAAGTTAATTTCTATATTGTTATAAATTGGGAAACTGTAAATACATTTTGAGATGGAATCCCTGCAGACATTAATGACAAGATTTTAAGTAATTAGTAACAATGAAGAGTATGGTTTCCACCTTTATTATCGATCAGTAATATTCTAAAACAAAACATGGTATTTTCTAGGATATTAGAAATGGCAATGATCTCAAACTAGACCTCAATTTCTGATAATGTAATTGCCCTGAATGCAGGATCCTGTGTGCAAAAGTAAAAGATCTGTCATCAAGACGTTCAGGTGTAGGCTTTCGCATTTTACCATTAAATTTTTTTTCAGCCTTCTTGGTCATCTATACTGAATTTTTATTCTACACATTGCTTTAATGTACAAATAACTATATTCTATTAACAAAATGTGGTCATAGCATTTTGTGGTCAAAATTCTACTGTCTATATTGTTTTCTGCCATATGCATATTGGGTTTGCCAAAAGTCTATATGGTTTTTCCTGTAAAATAAAAGACACATTTTCATTTTTACCAATAATTTTATTGATTTGGCTATTTTTAGTATGTTGGCTATCTCCTTCATACTGTAATGTTGATTGTTCTCAATTTATGTTTTGATTTGACCACTATCAACTTCAGTGGGTCTACCTGACCCTGGAGCGTCATCCAGCGACAAATCTCCAGCACAGAACTTCTCAAACCACTTTTTGAACATTTGATCAGTCACAGCACCTTCTCTACACTCTGTGCAAATCCCTTTTTGCATTTCAGTTGTGTTTTACCTTTCTTGAAATAATAAAGCATACCATGCCAAAATGGTTGTGTATTTTCTTATATCTTCAATATTAAAATAGCTACACAAAAATTCACCAATTTTGATAAGTTTTTAAAAAATTCACAGTGATATGACAGCTATCAAAATACTATATAACAAAATTGTTTCGAATGAGGTTGAAGACAACTAAGTGCTAATAGAGTGATCTTACAGAAAAAAAATGGACAAACTTTTAGGCCAACCCAATCTCTTGTTAAACAAAGAGAATTGGAATATCCAGAAAACCTCTAGTACGATTTGGGACTCACATCCTTCTTTTGGGAAAGTCAACATTCCTGAGGAACTTATCAAACACTTCTCTATTTTTTTCTCTAAAAAATAACCAAAATAAAACAAACACATAACCACCAAAAAGTCAATGGCACTGAGCTTTAATGAACTCTAAGATACATTAGAAGGAAAAAAGATATCACAGAGGTAGGCATAAAGTGGAGGAGAGATTGTGGTGGGAACTGGCTGTATGTGAGAAAGCTTCCTGCCTCTAGTACCTGTTGCCTGAGCCACAACCGTCCACCATATTTATCTGAGAGGGAATCCTCACTGAGAAAAAGCCATCAACCTGCATTAAATGCATTCTTACCCTTTGTAGACCAGAGCCTGAAAATTGGGCTGTGAGGGGTCTGCAATGCCTTTAGCTATCTGGAACTGCCCTTTCAACACAACTAACTACATGGGCTTGTGCACCTGATACAGTGAACAGCAATTGTAATAGGAATCAGAGATTGCTTTCATGAGTTATACTGAAGATCCCAAGGAAAGCAATCAGGGACATTTATCTCTACCATTCTTTTCTCATTTTCTAATTTCAGTTTCTAACATCTCAGCAAAAATTAAAACCAAAATGCTTCCTTTTTATTTTAAATTAAATTTACACATTTGAGATTAAATCAGAGTAGGTTACTTAGAACTTGGCTATGAAACATCTCATGCTCTCTTGAAATATACATGCTTTGGATAATAAGCATTTCCTAAAGTGGCTATTTGAGCAAAATTACATAAAAATAAGAATATATTCTTTTCAACTAATTCATGTTTTTTTAATTTCAGCTATTGACAGCAAAAAGATGAGGAATCTTCTAAACAGCCGTAAGTTCCAAAGCCCACAATTAACTGTCTCTTTTATAGCAAAGATAATGAATAAAAGCCATAAAAAGTTAGTAAAATGTAGCAAGGGTTTTTTCATTGATGTACAATTAGTATAACATGATATTAACATTAACTGTACAATGTAATGACTTCATATTCATATATACAATAACATAAAATAATCACCACAAAAGAACAAGAATTTTTGTTCATTTTATGTTTTTGTCATTTAGTTTTTTATTATGTTTATTACTTTTAAGCTATTTAAATTTATACTAAATACAGTTTAAAAATTTTTAGCTTATAGATTATGATAAGAAAGTACATAGTATTTTTGATATAACATATGTACCTATATGTCTAACATTTTATTTTAATATTTTATTTAAATAATTATGTTTTAATATACTATCACAATTCAGAGAGTGTTTTAAATTTGTAATTGGTTAGGCTTCTTTCTGTTACAGTTTTTTGGGGGTTTTTTTTGCATTTTTGTTAAATATCTGTTATGGTCATTTTTTCATATCACCGCTCCCTGCACTGGTATTTATGTTTTTTTTTATAGAAAATATATGCCTATTAAAATGGTATAAGAACAGTAAAAAACAATGAATGTTCTCTATGTGTGACATGCAACATTTAGCATGTTTTCAAATATTATCAATGTTCATATATTCGTTCTCATTCATGTTTTCAGGCTTTTGGTAAATATCTTTTCTTCCATTGAGTTCTGTCTTTTCTGTTAGCACATTTATATATATATATATATATCTTCTTGCTTGCTTTTATATCTGTTAAATCCATATATGAACCTTTACCTTTTTAGTTATCAAACTCAAGGATAAAGCAAGAATTATACATAATGAAAAACAGTCTAAATTCCTCTCCTCAACTTCAATTGACTTTCCAGTCTTATATAAATAACTTCACAATTTTACTTACCACTTAAACTTTAAATAGTTGATTAATATTGTTTTTAAACATTATGTTCCATTTTATCCCCATAGTTACAATTATTTACCTATCACTAAAATCTCCTGTTACATTAATATTTACTATTTTCCATTCTTGAGTCTTGATTTAATGTTACCTTTTGATCATTTTAAACAAGAAAATTATACATATGGTATATTGTCTGAGTGTTTGCAGATGTAAGAATATCTTTCCATTTCCTTTATTTCAATGTCTTCTAGGATTATTGGGTCATAAAGTTTTCCAGATAATTCTATACAGGATATTCTGTTTTTTTATAGTATTTTTGCCATAGAATAGAACTCTAGGTCTGGTGTGATTTTTATTATTATGTAGGGTATCTTTTTTATTTCTAATGAATATAGGAAATCTGTATAACTTGTTTGCCAAGAGATGTAGAAGTGGTTGTATTTTCACTGAATTTTGACTAGGACACTAAGAGTGTTTTCAGTGTGGACACTATATTTTTTCTTATTCTGGAAAAATGTTCTTCCATTATAAATTTGATGATTGATTCTGTTTCATTTGTTCATTTCTTTCTTACTCAGAAACACAAATGATTTATTTGAATGTCCATTTTCTGCCCTTCATATCAATTATTATTTATAGTTCCTGCTTTTTACTTTCCACTGCATTCTGAAAGATTTTTTTTTTTACCAATTCTCTATTTCTGAAAACAACTTATGTCAATACCTGGTCTCATTATTTTTCCCATTACTTCATCCATGTGGATTTTATATCTGTTATGACTTTTTTTTAGTGATTTCTTGAACATTATTTCATTATATAAAGCACTTTTGTTATATGTGGTCTTATCACAGTCTATTTTTCCCTTAGGTTGTCCGCTTTTGTATATTTAGGTCATATTTTCTTGAATGTCTTTGCCAATACCAATCAAATGTGCCCTAAAAGTTTTTGTAGAAAAATAACTTTCAGTAATATATTTGTATTCTGAGATTATATATTATCTGATGTAGGGGCCCCTAATCATGCTGTATCTTAGAGACACAGACAACTGAAAGGCAGTTGTTAGAGAGAGTGGGGGGTGGGAGGAGAATGAGAAAGATAAAAGGAGTCAAATATTTCAGTGACAGAGGGAGATTAGATTTGGGGTGGTGAACACACAATGCAATATTCAGATGTATTATAGAATGTACATTTGAAACTTATATAATGTTATTAACCAATGTCAATCCCAGTAAACTTTAGAAAAAACTAGTCTTTCAAGGAAATATATATGTATATATAGTTTATTTTATTATTTTTCCACCAGCATATCCTCTTCTACCTCCACCTCCCCATCCCCTCCACAATTACATTGTTGTTTGTGCCCATGAGTTCTTTTTCTTGTTTTTCCATGTTCACGTGATCCCTCTATGCCTCCTCCACCCACCCAACCTGCCCTGGCTGTCAGCCTGCTCTCTATCTATGAGTCTATCTCCATTTTGTTTCTTAGTTTAGTTTGTTCATTAGACTCTACATATGAATAAGATCATATGGTACTTTAAAAGGTCATTATTGTTTAAATTCAGGGTTTTGAAAAGACAAAATATAGATTTATGTCAAGGGAGAATCATGACCTACATTACTGAGCTCTCTCTTAGCAGTAAAATTATACACTATTATGTGGATCCTTTTAATTTTATATCCAACTGTCACTTACCAGCTGAGTGACCTCCAGCAATTTGTTTTCTTTCCAAAGCTGAATTTTTCTCTTCTGAAAAGTGTTTTGTTGTAAATGTATCTAAAACACTTAGCATTTTAAATCTTTTTATTGAATTTATTAGAGTGACATTGGTTAATAAATGTATAGGTGTACAATTCTATAATACATCATCTGTATATTATATCATGTGTTCACCACCCCAAGCCAAGTCTCCTTTCATCACCATTTAACTCCCCTATACCCTTTCTACCTCCCCCACTCCCCTTCTCTCTGGTAATCATCACACAGGTTCTATACATTTTTGGTGATCAATAAATTATCTACCAATCTACTTATTCATCTATATGTGCTTTATGTAGAGAGACAGAAGTTAATTCCTGGATTGGATACCTTTAAATAATAGTAAATATCTCTTCTTATCTCTTGATAAGATCAGTAGGACCCCTACATATAACCTCAGAGACTGAGAGTTAGAAAGGGGTTAAAGAGTAGCAGGTGCAATGGATTATCTAAGCATCAGCACTCAGTGCAAGTCAGTATATGCTCTTTCCCCTCCTCCTTTTCATGAAAACAAGCTAATGTATATTTCTGTGACAGGCTGTGGACTAAGGATGACATCTTCAAACATGCCATTACCAGGATACACTTCTACAGAAAGGATTGTCCAAGGAAAGGAAACAGCCATGGAAGGGGAGTGGCCATGGCAGGCCAGCCTCCAGCTCAAAGGAGCTGGCCATCAGTGCGGAGCCACCCTCATCAGTAACACGTGGCTCCTCACGGCAGCTCACTGCTTCCGCAAGTAAGTTCACCTGGGCTGTCGCGAGTCTTCTTAGTGATCAGTTGCCATCCATTGATTCAGTGTTTGAGAAGGGTATAATGTCTCCAGCTTATCCTCTGCTCCTTTATGGATGGACCTTCCTCTGTCCCCTAAAATGCATTTTGCTTGCTGTATGCTCTGATTATGTTCATCTCCTCTCCCGGCTCTAAATGACTGTGACGTTTGGCTTACATCACTCTCATGGCTCTCGCCCTATATTTTCCTGTATTATCATGATGTTAGTGTTATCTTTCCTACTATATCATAAATTATTTTAAAGACTGATTGTTATACATGTAACAAGTTTAAACTTTTCTGTATGTGCAAGGAGAAAATTTAGCCACTTCTTTTTTTTAATTAATCCTTCTATTCTCCCATAATTAACATCCCCTATATCTTTATAAATAAGATAAAAATCTAAGATACTACTCTTGAAGCTATGCCTTCCAACTGCATCCTCCAAGAACCCCCATGGCTTATGTGGACCAGAAAGGCATGCAGGTGACAGGAGAGACCCCCCACCCTCTCTCTGCCCTCACAGCACAGAAGCCTGGTCACGTGGGACCCAGCAGGAGCTATCTGCTTGAACGCTCACAGTTGTAGCTCTTAAAGCTCAGCTCTGTCAGTACGTGTGTGAATATACAAAGCACCCTACTGCCCCAGGGGACCAGGGGACACACCCTTTTTTCCTCACAGAGGTTTCACCATCAGGGTACAGAAAGATTTTCCTTTTAAACTCTCAAAAGGTAAAGACTCTGAATGAAGCCCTGGCCAGTGGCACTGTTCACACCATCCTTTCAAGAAAATTATATTTGGCGAGTCTAAGAGGCTCTTGACGGTCCTTATAAGGTACCTATACTTTTATTTATGGGGTAGATGTGTAAGGGGAATGACCTAATGAATTTAAGGTGATTGTCGCTCTATGAGAGAAGAGTGAAGAGACTCCTTTATATTGACAAAATAACTAGCATCATGCCTTATGTGAATTTATTTCATTAATTGTTTAAGGCTTTCTGAATTTTTTTTCACATAGTGCTCCAATTTTTATACTTGTTTGGGGGAATATTATCCATTTTTGTTTATAACTAATCTCTGTTTATGTAAATTAAAAATAAATCTGGATGTCAATTTATTGATATTTAGTGAAGGAAGTAAGCTATAATAATTAAGATACCTGTTTCAGCAGGTCCAGTGTAGTCTTTGTGTGCTAAAACAGCCAAATGGGAATTGACCATTGAGTTTGGTAAAATAGAGATAACTGGTGACCTTTATAATAAAAATTGCAGTGATAAGATGGGATGGGAATGAACGGAGTAGAGGATAGAATAAGGGTTGGATGCAGTGAGTTTAGATGCCACTTTCAAGTAATTTTTAAATAAATGGGAACAGAGAAATTTGACAGGTGATGGTGGTTGTGGACTCACAGGAAAGATTTATTTAAATATGAATGATGGAATATTTTTTGCTGATAATAATAACCTAAAAGTGTTGGGAAATAGAATCACCTGGATAGGGTTCAATTTGGGGGATGGTAACAACTTCATGCAATTGCACCATGACATACAGTGTTGTGAAGGAAAAATACAGTGTCTTTTGAAGATACTATCACAATTATCCAAAGAATTTTTAAATTTTTATTCCATAGAAAGAATGTATTTTTTAAAATCATGTTTAAGACAAATGTTAGTACCTTTATGATCAATACAAAAGATCCCTGTCTTTGTGAAATAGTGTGAGCAGGGAAAAAAGTTTTTGACAGAGAGCATGAGGCCTGGGCCCTCTCTTTCTGACACTAAGCAGCTGGATATGTCCCTCACTGGGGCAAGCCTTTTAACTTCTGAGTCTCCGTGTCCTTAGCCACAAGCGTGTTGAATGGGGCCTACTACATGAAGCTTCCTTTCTGGATGACAGTGAATGAAGAGATGGGGTACTTTCTTTTATCCACTCAATTAGTTCATGAGCTCCTTGAGGACTGAAGTCACATGTATCTTGTATCTCCCAGAATCCTACTTTTCAAATGAGTTCTTCAGTCCTAAGATTTCAGCTTTAAATAAAAATGTCCTTTAAGTATAAAGAAGTAAAAGAGCTGAGAGAGGAGCCCTCTACATCTCTCAGTCATGCCCCCCACCCCACCTCACCCTGTTCTGCCTGTTCACCCCTGGGGCATTGCCTAGTACTTAGAAAACCACTGATCTTTCAGCTTTTCATTATACTGAAACTTTTGTGATTCATCAACACAGTAACCCTGTATAAACAAGGAAATCCCCTTTATGAATTCTCCTCTGTGTGATTTCCTTCTACATAATTTTCCTCTACACAGAGAATTTCAAGTTTCTATATATTTCTAATTGTTGATGGGGATAAGAAGAAAAAGGAGGACTGAACTTTGGGGAAGAATATGAAGATGAAGAGATGGTAGTACGACATAGCAGTTGCTTGTGCTATAATTTTGTGGGAGAGAAACACATGTGTGAAGGGAGAGACTCAAAAATAGTAGGAGGGACTGACCAGGCCGGATCAAAGGGTGGTGAGAACTCTCGCAGCATGATGTTGAGTCAGGACTGCTTAGGCCTTAATATCCAGACAGGGTCTGGGCGTAGGTGAGGAAGCAATCCTGTATGCACACAAGAGTTTGTATACACAAGAGACAAATTAGGTACACTTTATCTCAAGGATAACAGTAAGACCCAGTAAACAAGAGCCAACACATGAGTCATCAAATGAGAATGGGTAAGGTGTCTGATACAGAGGGAAATGCCTCTTAGCATGTATAATTGCCAAAACAAATCAAAATTACTATCGCTACATTTCATTTAAATTAGAGAGGACAGAGAATCTAATGAGTTTCTAATAAACAAGAAATTCAAAGATTGGAAATTAATTGTATAATACCCATTACTATTATTAACCCCAATGAAGCATTCAAATTTTACGTAGTTGCTGTGCTCTTTTTAGAGCATGAAATTTGAGAGGACGAAAATAGCTGACAGGTTTTCATACACTCACAGCATCAGTTTGTTTAACCTCTTTTTTCAATGAGGTCATCAATTTCAAATTCTGTCTCTATAGGGATTTTTCAGGCACATAATGCCAATAGTTGGGAAGAAATATACTCTTAATCTTTTTTTAAAATATAAAGTTAAGCATCATAAATTTTACCCTTTAATGTTTTACAGAAATAAAGACCCAAGTGAATGGATTGCTACTTTTGGTATCACTATAACGCCACCTTCAGTACAACGAAATGTGAGAAAAATCATTGTTCATGAAAATTACCGGAGAGAAACTAATGAAAACGACATTGCTTTGGCTCAGCTCACTACCCGAGTTGACTATTCAAATGTAGTGCAGAGAGTTTGCCTCCCAGATGCAGCTATAAAGCTGCCACCTAAAGCAAGTGTATTTGTCACAGGGTTTGGATCCATTGTAGATGACGGTGAGTAGTTCAACATAATTTACCAATATAAATATCTCTTAAGCTCTGACAAGCTGGCTTAAGAACTTCCTCTTTAGATTTTTCATAACAATAGAGTTGATGCTTCCAATGTGTATGGCCGAGGAAGATCAGGGTGGGGGGCTGGCTGTGGGTTAAAAAGTAAGAGAAATCAGGTCCCTATCCTTGAGGAGTTCACAGTTAATTGAACCAGTGGTTAGAAAGGGGAGAGGCTAATATAAACTGCTTTACATGCCATAAGAAGGGACGAAATGCCACGGGAGTACAAGGGAGCAAATGATTCTGAATTGTGTATTTCCCATATGCAAACACTCCTGGTTAGCTTATATACTTCAAACCACTTTCTTATGATACTTTTTTTTTTCAATTCCTCCTCATCTTATTGAGGATTTATGTTGGTTATAAACACAACAGTGCTTTGTGAATTTTTATTTTGGTTAGTTAATAGAATCTGTATTTCTTTTCCTCTGTCCCAGTTCCTAAGAGATTTAAAAGACATCAGTTCTCAAATTTTATAAACTGAAGACCAGAACTTAAGATATCTAGGTACTAGTTCATTTCATTTTAAAGAAAGAGAATAATTAAATATTTTAAAGGGGGATATGAGAAACATTTAAGGTTTTATCAGGGATATCCTGAAGAAACTAGGAGACAAATGATAATATATCTTAATCTGGTTTTTATTATTTTTTGACAGAACTTGATTATATGTAAAATTTCCCAATGCCCCGTGCACCTCCAACTTGACTTTGTGAGATGCTGTTATAAGTCTCCTTCAGTCTTCCCTTCCCTTCCCACTAACTCAGGGCTACTCACTGACAGTTTCAGTAGGGCGTTCTGAGCTACTTCCTGCTCTTCCTGTATTCAATGGTGCAGTATTCCCTCCTCCCAACTCCTGGCCCTGCTGGTGTCTGATTGCTAGCTTGTACTGGGAATCTGTTCTGTTCCCCCTGCTTCAGGGTGCCCCCAAATAACACACTACAGCATAGAGTAGGGATAACAGCTCTGCGTAGCACCCAGCCGGGTCTCTGCCTGAATAGCTTTTGGAAAGTCAGTCAACTTCCCTGAGCCTTAATTTTTTTATATAGAAAAATGTGCCAATTCGACAAGGTCAGTGTGCTGGACCTTCTCCTCATGGGAAAAAATGTGTAATATATATACATACACATACATATATTATATACATACACACACACACACACATATACATATATATGTAATATTGCATTTAGTTGCAAGGGTTCCAATAGCTTTTGAAGAACCACTGATATGATTCTGAGTTGTGTATGTTTATGGTTCTTCAAATGTAGACATTTATGAAACAGAAATAAAATTAGGCAACAATTGTGCTTTTTCTCCTAGGTATATACACTTTGTGTGTACCATGTCTTAGATGCAATTGTATTTAAAGAAAATGTTTTTATTCATTTGTTTGTCTGTGTAACAGGACCTACACAAAATAAACTTCGGCAAGCCAGGGTGGAAACCATAAGCAGTGATGTGTGTAACAGAAAGGATGTGTATGATGGTATGATAACTTCAGGAATGTTATGTGCTGGATTCATGGAAGGGAAAGTAGATGCATGTAAGGTAAGTCCAAAGTCAAGGTCAAAACATGAAAAGGGTAAGGGAAATTCATGCATCCACCTTGGGAAATGTAGCCCTTATGTTTTCACGTCTAATAAGAGCACGGTCTCTTTTGGAACATAAAGTTGGCATGCAGGACCCACAAGTGGGGTAGCAGAATTTCCTGTGGGGAAATCAGGCTGGCATGTTCCTTAGATTTAAAATAAAACCTTGCTCTTGCTAAAAATCTCTCCCTAGGTCAAAAGAACAAATGCTAATGCATGCCTAGCTTCCTCAGACCAGTGAGTCAGCCCAAGCCTATTGTCTTCCATTTGCATATCTACCCTCTTGATGCGCTGTCTTGGGCATCTACCACCTAATGTAAATCTACAGTTCATGCATAGTTAATGAAGACCATTCATATGTAAAGTGCCTGAGAAACGGCAATAAAAGGCTGGTCGACACGCTGTTCGGGGCCTCTCCAAGATGATAATGGAGGGGACATGTGGTCCCGGAATTTCTAGTTTATTGTAAAATTATGTGTAAAATTATTTACACGCAGCCATGGCATACAAATCCTGCTGGCCAGAATTCGCGACAAAGGGAAGTTTCCATTAGGCATTTCTAAGTTTGGCATATATTTTACTCAGGAGGAAAAAAATGGCATCTATTTCACCAAGGACTATTTACTTAATAATCACAATAACAAATATTATTACATCGAATGTTTACTGTGTGCCAAGCAAAATATTGAGCACTTTCTATATGTTCTTTTATTTAATATGAGATCAAACCTGTACTTTAATTATATTACAAATTAGGAAATTGAAGTCTGTTGCTTCTATTTCTGGTTGACACAATTACTCTTATGGTCTATTGTTATTTTCTTAAAATTGAAAACAAAAAACCACAGAAACCTGTCCTCTGACGACAGCTTTATTCAGGTCTGTCATCATCTCTCATGCATCTTGTTTCACCCCCACCTCTGAGTCTCTCTCCTTTGTCTCATTTTCTAATGGCTTTGAAACCTAAACAGGTTTCCTCCTCATCCCAGGCCCTGCAATATTAATGCTGATACATTTAAATACTGGATTCTTAGTTTCTAGATCTGATTTCCAGTGATCTTCACCCCTTTGCAGCCACCCATTCCTAGGGCCACATCGTGAACCTTGTTACCGAAAACTGTTCCAACTATATAAACGCTAATTTCCAAAATCTTTCTATTTAACACCTCTCCCCAATCCTTCTTCCCTGCTTTTCACCTACTCCTGCACCCTTGGCTGCGCTCTGTGTTACACTGCAACCCACCAACTGTTACTGCCCTCCCCCACACACACACACCTTACACATATATTCTCTGTGTCCCTTTTCGGTTTTATTTTTATCTTTAGCTCTTATCACCATCCAATACACAATATTATACTTAGCTGTTTTATTGTCAAAAACTCCATGAAGGTACAGATTTGGGGGGCGGGTTATTTTGCTTACTGTTGTATCACCAACACCCAAAACAGTGCCTGGCACAAATATTTGTTAGCTGAACAAAATGTTGTCTTTCTTCAACTTTATAGAGACCTATAGACTGCTGCTTCTCTGCCTTCTCGCTTTCCAGTAACCCAGGACGTTAAATTTTGCTCTATCCTATGTCTGTTCCTCTTTACTCTATACTTTATCCCTAGAGGATCTCTCTCTCTTCCATAGCTTCAATTATCATCTTTTTGCAGATGATCCATAAATTTATACTTTTAGACCCCCAACCTCCTCTTTGATCTACAGATTTATATATTCCCTCAGCTTCTTCTTTTACTTCCAGACTTATACGTATATTCTACTGCACTTGGATATTTCAAAGACAACGCATTCAAAATGTTGCGTCTGATTCTCCTCTTATTCCCCTCGTCACTGACCTTTGCCCTGTGTTTTGTATCTCTGTGAATGATACCCCCTTTCATTCTGTTAAACGAGCTAGAAGATTGGAAGCCATTTTAACTTTCCTTATCTGTGCATTAACCTCATATTGAATATGTCATATACATGCTTACTAAATCATGCATAAATCCAAGGATGTGGAACCAGAAATAATGTAACCATTCCATATGAATGCTAGTCTTTCTAGAAAAAATGCACTTGAAAGTTTAGCACAAAATTTTAACTCAATTGAGAGAAACATTATATAATCATATAATCTATCTCTAGTATGGCTGCATGTTTTTTGCATCAATTTACCTTTTTTTTTTTTATGGGAAGAGAGATGATTGCAATGACCTTCCTATTGAATTAAATCAGAGTTAACAATTTTAAATATGTTTATGTTTTTTCTCCAGGGTGATTCTGGTGGACCTCTGGTTTATGATAATCATGATATCTGGTACATTGTTGGTATAGTAAGTTGGGGACAATCATGTGCTCTTCCCAAAAAACCTGGTGTCTACACAAGAGTGACTCAGTATCGAAACTGGATTGCCTCAAAGACTGGTATCTAGTGTGAATTGTCCATGAATTATATCCATGACACAAGAGTTAAAACCCTGCATATTGTATATTGTTCATAGTTATGTGGTTGGATTGGTGCTTTGCTGGAAGTCAAGAAGTCCTTCAGACTCAGACCAGTCCAACATTATGAGGTGGCCTTTGTGACCAAACTGTCTTTCTACCCTGAGGGAAGAAGACATAGCAAATGACAGGTAGCACTGAGTCCTCACTCAGAAAGAAAACTGTGTTACTTATTAATATGCTGAATATTTATAAGTGGTTTTCCTCAATGGAAGAGGAAGACCATCATTTCCCACAGGATATGAAGAGCTGCTAGGGCTGCCAAATTCTTACCTCCTGTAATACCTGGAGCACTTGGGATTCTTCTAGCAAAAAAAAAAAAAAAAAGAAAAAAGAAATCAGACAACAGCCCTCCCTAAGGATTCACGGCTTCAATATTCCAGCACTGATGATTGGACACTCGATGGCTAGAATGGAGAAGCATAGGATTTGCAACATAACTTGAACTCTAACCTGGGTTTTTAAATAATAATAGAGCACTGTCATTAACCACAAGAGTTGCCATTTAAAAAAGCTTTAAATGTATCTGAACTTGCATTGTTTTATATACAAAAGCACTAGCTGCATGATGTATGCTGTATTGTTAATAAGCGTTTCTGATTTATTTTTTAACAGCATCATCAGTTAGTGTCAAGCCAGAATGGAGAATGGAAAAGACTCTTGGGAACATTTTTTCATGGGTACAAGGAGGATGAAAAGAGCTGATGAGACCTAGGCTGGCAGAGTTGATTTCAAATTATTAGTAACAGGACAAACACGCTAGACTTTTGAGGGAATGATCTATCCAATTATTATTTATTTAGAAACATCTACATTAATATATGGTAACTGGTGCTCTTGTAAGTCTTCAGCTATCTGATAGGTCACATGTCAATCGGGATGTCAGGTTGGGAGAGCTGATTTGTATAAAGCACTTAGGACAGTGCCTGGTATATATTATGCACTATAAAATGTTTCCTATAATGGAAAGAAATGCTTCTGTGAGTTTTAAGATAAGTTAATGTAACTTGTCAGATGAGTGAATGACTTTGGGGCTTAACACAGCCCAAAATCTAGTGGTGGAAAGCAAACGCTTTGCAATCAGGCTGCCTGAGCTTGAAGACTGGCTGTGCCTCATCTGAGCTGTTTATCCTTGTACAGGTTTCTTAATCACTGTGCATTAGCTCTTTCATCTTTATGGAGGCAGTAAAAATGGTGCCTACTCATATGATTGTTCTGAGGATTAAATGCACTAATATGAGTAAAGAAAGCACTTGGAACAGTGTCTGCACACAGTAGGCCAATAAAATGAACTACTATTATTATTCATGTGCTTTGGACTCAATAAAAAATACACTTTTCAAAAACTTCTCCTTGCATTTTAAAAATCATGTAATCAATTTCAAAATACTTTAACTCACATTGTAAAAAAATTAGGTGCCACTAGATTTTCAAAATCACATTTTATGTCTCATTAATATATTTTGAACAATGTCTGCCTATAGACATTGTTCAAAATATATACTACATGGCCCTCTGGCCTCAGGGTTGTAACTACAGAGCAGCTGGATTCATTTCCAGGCCTCCAATGCGAGACCTCAAGACCTAGATTTGTTGCTCTGATTTATCAGGGAAAAATGTAGCCTGTCTGTTTCTTTAATGACTGAAAGTTTTGTTAATTTATGTGTATGTGTTTATATGTAATATATGTAAACAAGATAAACATAACTAAAAAAAAATCCTAGTTAATTATATCTCAATATTAAGATACCATAAACAGAAAAGGATCATCCATCTATGCTTTCCTTTTAAAAATGACACCACATTTTGGAGTTAATAAAGACTAATAACTAAATATCAACAGAAAAAGCAAAGTGAAAACTTAAATCTTTACATTTTTTCTGTATTCAGAGAAACATCCAAAGCTTCTTGGAGAATATTTAGCGTATTTAAGATGTGCTTGATTGAAGATAGACCCTTTTTATATTAAAGCTAAACACAGTATCTGGTAGAAAAAGAAAAACAAATCTGTCTACGAAAAAATTATTTTCTACTCTATAAGTTCTATTAATGGATATGTGCTTTTGTGTAAATATGTTTATATTTCAGAAGACTGTGATAACTTTTTGCGTATGTGTCTGTGAAACTATATACATTGATTTAAATAATTCTATAATTAATTTAATTCAATTACATTTTAATAAAAAAATGAGAGGAATAAATCTAAAAGGACATTAAATTTAAGAAATGGAAAAGTAGATTTTTTTTGGAAAAGTAAGTTTTTAAAACAGAATTTATATGTACTATTTCTAGTTCAGTTATGTCTGACCTATTGAATGGTGTTATAGGAATCATGCAATAATAGCTTCTTCTCAAGTTTTCCATCTACCAAATGGAACATTAAGTTATCTACCTCATGGCATTGTTGTGAGGATTTCCTGTTGAATAATGAAGTTGAAAAGTCAAAGAATGTTTAAAACTTGCTCAAAAAAGTGGAAAGTATACTATTGTAAACAAATCAATACAGATAATGCTGCAAATGCATTAAGATTGTAAAGAAGTTTGGTTTTTTTTTACAGTGTTAGCATTTTATCAGTACTCTTGCTTTGTGAATTTTGCAAATATATTGTGGTTAAAAACAAAACATACTGGCCTCTGCCTCTTATGCTGTGAGTACTTGAATAATATTCACATCTTTTTATAGAAAAAAAACATTTAATTTGTATGACTCATTGTTTTAAAAGACAGGTCAAATCCATTAAGCTGACGGTAAATACCATAGCACATAATCCTGGTGGGATCTTGGAATTCGGGGTGCCATGAGAAAGAACTAAAATGTTAGTTTTTAATGCTAGAACAGGATTGAACCCAATTTTTTAAAATACTTACTTTATTGTTCTTCAATTACAGTTGTCTACATTTTCTCTCCTCCCCTCCTCCCCACCCCATCCAACCCCACCTCCCTCCCTTGCTTCCACCCTCCCCCTTGGTTTTGTCCATGTGTCCTTTATAGTAGTTCCTGAAAACCCTTCTCCCCACTATCACCTCTCCCCTCCCCTCTGGCTATTGTTAGATTGTTTTTAATTTCAGTGTCTCTTGTTATATTTTGCTTGCTTCTTTCTTTTGTTGATTATGTTCCAGTTAAAGGTGAGATCATATGGTATTTGTCCCTCACTGCCTGACTTACTTCACTTAGCATAATGCTCTCCAGTTTCATCCATGCTGTTGCAAAAGGGTATAAGCTCCTTCTTCCTCTCTGCTGTGTAGAATTCCATTGTGTAAATGTACCATAGTTTCTTGATCCATTCATTTGTAGATGGGCACTTAGGTTGTTTCCAGCACTTGGCTATTGTAAATTGTGCTGCTATGAACATTGGGGTGCATAGGTTCTTTCGGATTGGTGTTTCAGGGCTCTTAGGGTATAATCCCAGTACTGGAATTGCTGGGTCAAAAGGCAGTTCCATTTTTAGTTTTCTGAGGAAGTTCCATACTGTTTTCCACAGTGGCTTCACCAGTCTGCATTCCCACCAACAGTGCACTAGGGTTCCCTTATCTCTGCATCCCCTCCAACACTTATCTGTTGCTTTGTTTATGATGGCCATTCTGACCAGAGTGAAGTGGTATCTCACTGTGGTTTTAATTTTGCCTCTCTCTGATGGCTAGTGATGCTGAACATCCTTTCACATGTCTCTGGGCCCTCTGTATGTCCTCCTTGGAGAAGCGTCTGTTCAAGTCTTTTGCCCATTTTTTCATTGGGTTTTTTGTCTTCCTGGAGTGGAGTAGTATGAGTTCTTTATATATTTTGGAGATCAAATCCTTGTCTGAGGTATCATTGGCAAATATGTTTTCCCATACGGTTGGTTCTCTTTTTATTTTAATACTGTTTTCTTTAGCCCCACAGAAGCTCTTTATTTTGATGAGGTCCCATTTGTTTATTCTTTCCTTTATGTCCCTTGCTCTGGGGGACATATCAGTGAAGATTAAACCCAAATTTTTGCAAATGATTAATCATATTCTCTCAGTGAAATCTTCATGATTCAACAACAATAAAAACAAGAATATATTAACAGGAATATACACCTTTCAACGGAATAAAGTTGTTGCTTTATTAGTTTATTTGACAGAGAGGGAATCTGTGGGAGGCATTCCTTCATGCAATGGTGGAAGTGGAAAGTCAACTTGCTACAGATTATTGAAACTAATGCTAGAATCATAGCTGTCAGAACCTGAAAGAATATAGGAGGTTATCTATAACACTCTCCCCTTTTTGACTGATGTGAAAGCAAAGCAAAGAGAATTTTTCCCAGTTATGTCCTAAGCCATAGCCAGTGTAGAAACAAAACCCAAGAGACCCCTGCATCCAGTCCAGCTATTGCCCCATCATTCTAATCCAAGTTATTCAGGTTCACTAACCAGGAACACTGCAGTCCTACAAGTCATAAGAATTAAATGATTGTTACTAAATCATGTTTTTTTTCCTTGCAAAAATATGAGTTAAATTAAATTTACAGTGTTCAGCAAAGCATAGCAATAGATGAAACAGTTTTACAATTAAGTCAAACAATACCACAACACTATATACAACTGTCCCTAAGGAAATGAAGTGTGATTTTACTGTAGGCAAAGCTATAGAGCCACTCAAATGCACAGATCAGAATGCTCCACGGAAAGTTTACTCACTAAATCCCTACCTTACTCATCTCTCTTCTCACCCTCCACAATAAACTTTATAATTATGAAGTAATTTAAAGCCTTGATATGGTATAAATTAAAATTCTGCAACATATTTCAAAACGAGGAGAGCAAAAGAGTTTGAAACCTACTAAAACAACAACAGTTTGATTTTTTTCTTTGCTATTATAATGCCTCATTAGATATCTGTTTCATAAACAAAACTACAGGAAGCCCACTTAAATGCAGCAATCTATAATTTTTTATTAAGCTGCTTTTGTAAATGTTTACAATGAAACTTCCTTTATGGCTTTCAATATTTTTCTCCCCTGACAATTTTAACTGCGACTAATAAGAACTAAGAGAAATGCAATCATGTCACACAATTTAAAAGAGAAGTATTCCTTTGCCCTAAACTGCCCTCGATCTGTCAAGTGGAAAATTAATCTACCTCATTATGTTGCGAGGCTGTCCTGTTGAATGATAAAGTTGAAATGCCATAAAATGTTACAAATCTGTTTAAAAAGTGCAAAGTATGTTATTGTAAATCAATTTCAGCTCAGCTGAGGCTGCCCAGGCACTAAAATTGTCATTAAGTTTCATAGTGTTGGCATTTTCACTTATCAATAGTGTTGCTCTGTGCACTATGCAAATACTATTGTTTTGTTTAAATTATATCTAGCATATTCTTTTCTTTCTTTTTTTTAAATTTATTTTCAAAGAGAGGAGAAGGGAGGGAGAAAGAGCAATGTACGGTTGCCTCTCACATGGCCCTCATCGGGGACCTGGCCTGCAACCCAGGTATGTGCCCCGACTGGGAATCGAACCGGGACCCTCTGGTTCTCAGCCCGTGCTCAATCCACTGAGCTACACCAGCCGGGCAGCATATTCTTGAAAAATAATATTTAATAGGGTTCATATGGATAATATCAATTGATTCCAAAAAAGAAAAATACCAGGCAAATCAAATTAGTTGTTGTTCATTTGATAACTTTAAGAATGGATATAACTCAAGTTCATTTTATTTAAACTACATTTTACTGTAGCATTTGGGAGAACTCTGTAACCAATCTACTAGAAACATTTTTAGAGCTACTCTGTAGCTGACAGTGGAAAATATCAAAGTCAGCATTTCAAGTATATTTTAAAGATTTGGCTTAGTAATATTTTAATCTACATTCTGAATTATTAAAGGTTTTTCCATTTAAGTCACAGAGTTATACAATATTGACTTTCCTAACCAGATATTATGGATTTCCAGTGAAGTTCTATTTTTGTAGATTTTGTTACCTGGTCAGATTCTGTATCCCAACTTTTACTTAAAAATGTAGTTTTTTAGATAAGGGGATTATCCTGTTAGGTCTTCCTTCTCTCCACTTCTAAACCTAGGTGTTCTCCCTAAGAGATGTTTGGATGCCCATCTTTTAAATATTTCCAAGAAGAGAAATTTCATAAATGCCTAGGATTGCTTCCGCATGGTTTCAATAACTGCCTTTCACCTGTTTTCAAACAAATACGTTTTACCAAACCTCGAATTTGTATCTTCAGTTTAGATTTAGGTGGAAATTACAGAAATTGGGGTATGATTTTTTAAATCCACTAGTGTGACAATTCTTAGAAAATGTGATTAAGGTTAGTCATCAGTTGCCTTTGAGTTCATCAAAAAGGGATTTTCCAGGTGGGTCTAATCTACTTCTTTAGACGTAGAGTCCTTTAGAAGTAAAGAATTTTCCATTCAGAGTAGCAGAGAAGTCAGACATTCTCAGTGTGAGAAGATGCACTATTGTTGTCTGGAAGACGGAAGGAACCAATATCAAGGAATGTGTGGCCTTCAGAAGCCAAGGTCAGCCCAGGCTGACAGCAATGAAGAAACAGGAACCTTAGTATTTCTGTAAACAACTTAATTCTGTCAGCAGCCTGAATGAGCTGGGAAGTGATTTTTCACTGCAGCCTCCAGAAAGGAAACTGCATGAATCTACACCTTGTTTTCAGCCTTAACACTCTAAACAGAAAACAAAATTGAGCTCACACAGATTTCTGACCTACAAAATAACAATAGATAATAAATGGCTGTTGTTTTAAGTGGCTAAGTTTGTCATAATTTGTTATATATGAATAGAAATTTGACAAAGGTGCAGAATTTTTATTTATTAGCCTATTTGAACATTGTATATGTGCATTTATTAATTATATGTTCCTGTTTTGCCAAAATTTTTTTTTTTCAAAACAACAGAGGGACTGAATCTGAGTATGAATGTTGATTGTCAAATCAACTGAAAGACTCAGTTAAGTACCGAATGTCCAGTGTTTGCAAAAGTGCTGGCACATTCATTTAAAAAGACATCACTTAGCATAATACTCTCCAGTTCCATCCATGTTGTTATGAAGGGTAGAAGTTAAGTGAAATAAGCCAGGTGGTGAAAGACAAATACCATGTTATCTCACCTATAAGTTGAACCTAATCAACAAAACAAACAAGTGAGCAAAATAGAACCAGAGATATAACGGGAGGGGGTAACAGGGAAAGAAGAGGAAGGGGCAAGTCAAGGAACTTGCATAAAGGACCCATGAAGAGAGACAGGGGCAGGAGGGTAGGGCTGGGGGCAAGATTGAATGTGGGAGGTGGGGGGTGGGTAGGGTAGGGGAGAGTAATGAGGGAAAAATGGGGACAACTGTGACTGAACAACAGTTAAAAGAAGAAACAAGCTCTGGCTGGCATAGCTCAGTGAATTGAGCGCAGGCTGCAAACCGAAGGGTCGCAGGTTTGATTCCCAGTCAGGGCACATGCCTGGGTTGCAGGCCAGGTCCCCAGTGGGGGCCACATGAGAGGCAACCACACATTGATGTTTCTCTCTTTCTCTGTCTTCCCTCCCTTCCCCTCTCTAAAAATAAATAAATAAAATCTTTAAAAAAAAAAGACCAAAGTTTCTGGCCTCAAATATTTCACAATCTAACAGGATAAATGGATCTACACACCTGAAAGTCAGCAAAACTAAAACCAGATTCATGCTTGAAGGGAAGGTATGGGTTCAGCGTTGTTCAGATAGTGTTAAAGTTGGGGAATTAAAGAAAACATCCCGGAGGAGTTATCTTCAGAGTCTATGTACCCTGTGTAACAGTCTGAATAAATGACTTAAATCTTACAGTGAGGTGGACTTGGAATCAAGAACTATGCTGTAAATAAGGGAAATGATATTATAGGCATGTGGGCAAAGATGCAATGGGAAGGAAAGTATTGGATCAACAGAAAACTCAAAGTCAAAGCTGGTAGAACAATATGACTACAAAGGTGAGCACATGAAGAGGAGACAATCAGCGGGTGAAACCTTTTAAAATAACAGTTGGCACAAAGCCATTCTCATTTTCCCTCCTTAAAGCCAGATTCCACTTCAGAGTAGACACAAATGAATTCCTGAGCCAGATATAATGAACACACGTAGCATTGCACCAAGAAAAGCAAGTCAAGGACATCAAATGCTTGATGAAAATCTCTGATCTTGCCTCTGAAAGAGATGAATGGCCAGGCCTGAACACCACCAGACTTGTTCTGACTCAGAAAGAAGAGCGCCACCTCTTAGAAGCCAAACACAAACCATGCAAAGCATTCAAGGGTGTTGCTTAGGTTAGAACACGATATTGTTTCTCACTTAATTAGCCCGAACCAGGAAATTTTTCCTGCAATAAAGGCTTATCAAGTGATTCTTCACCTCAAACCATAGTATTGGTTAGAGTTCACCCATCCAAACTTGTCAAACTAGTTTATTTTAAATCCTTAAGCAGTCTCTCTTTAGTCAGCTTACAAGTCTGAAAAGAATGCCAGGCAGGATGCTGCTCATTTGACGGGAAATCACGAAGCAGCACGGAGGTGGAGGAGTTCGCCTTCTCAACAGTGTATGATGTATCAGTAAGTTTAACTTTACTTCGTGTTTAAAAAGCTTTGCTTCAGACTGTGGTTTCCAATTAAGGCAATTCTTCTGAATTGGGAATTTAGTAGTTTTTTATCCTACTGTTGTTGGAGAAAATAATGACATAAGAATGATAATACTTCTTATTTCAGGAAACCATGCTAACAAATTTATATTTAGGATTTGAAAAGTTTAACAGGTTGGATTTTCATTGAAAAGTTTAATGTAAGAGTAAGATAATGACAGAGAGGAGGAAAAATAGAGAGCCTAGGGTAATAAAATACTGTAAATTTGTAACAGTGGAAGGATGGGGCAAGGAAGAAAGTCTTTTCTCACTCTCAATCCAGAGTTTAGAATATATAATGCTATTTGTAATCTTCCTAAATTATGCATTTTTCATTGCTTGATTTTACAGAGAGAGAGAGAGAGATCAATTTATTGTTCCATTTATTTATGTATTCATTGGTTAAGTCTTGTATGTGCCCTGACCAGGGATTGAACCCACAACATCAGTGTATTGGAACAATGCTCTAACCAGCTGAGTTACCTGTACAGGGCCTAGATTATGCACTTAATTGATATATTGACAAGGGAGGAAATACACAAATTATGTAAGAAGTATTGTGTTTTAATCACTGTTTTGAAACTGATGAATATAATTAAAACTGCAAAAGATACATCCAAAATTTAATGTCCTTTGAGAAATTCTTTGCCTTTTAAAATAAAATTTTAGAGAAAAATATAAGAACAGTTTGTACATAAGAATATACAAATGAGAAGCAAATAAATAATCATAAGATTTTTGTATTTTAATAGAATTTCTATAGAAATAAAAATGACATAGAGGTAGAGAAATAGGAAAAATAGACTGAAATAAAAATCTGAGGAGAGCAAAAGACATACATCTGGTAATAGACTAAGAAACCATTTTGGTCTCTTCATTTCTATTACTTTCTTTTTTAAAAGATTTTCTTTATTTATTTTTAGAGAGAGGGGAAGGGACAGAGAAAGAGAGGGAGAGAAACATTAATGTGTGGTTACCTCTCGCAAGACCTCTTCTGGGGACCTGGCCCGCAACCCAGGCCTGTGCCCTGACTGGGAATTAAACCAGCAACACTTTGCTTTGCAGGCCGATGCTCAATCCACTGAGCCACACTAGATAGGACCCTATTACTTCTATTTTAAAGATTTTCAAAACTGTCCCCTGTAGGTCCAAAATCCTTGAAAATTCTACCATTCCATTCCATATCAAGATAAATTAGTATAACTATTTTATACTTTTTTGCTTTGGTATTACTTGGCTTTGTTGCTCAGAGGATGAGAATGGAGGGATGAGTAGGGAGGTGCTATTGAAAAGCAATCCCTACTCTTCCAATTGATAATCCATGCCTCAGTCTAATAAAGTCAGAGGGTTTTCCCCAATTTGAAATACGTAAATAAAAATTTATTAGTTCTTGTCACTTGTGAGTAACATGAAGGAAGTATACCTTATTCTTTGTTTTACACGCCAGTATCTAATAGAATGTTTGGCACATGTAGATTAGTTAAACCATTTACTTGTACTTCAAATTTATTTGGGACCAATTGATTTCCAGGTAACAACTCATCACCACTGGTTGTTTCAGTCTTCTCCATTTGACTTAACTAGATTTCATAACACATTGAAAGACTTCTTTTTACACTGAAATAGTTTGTTTACTTTTCCAGTGAGTCACTCTGTATGTGGATATCATGCTATGAATATGGGGGCACCCTCCGAAATGGAATTTATTTATTAAAAATTATCTATTTATTCTTACATCTTTAAACTTCAGTCAGCCTCAAGTACTCTGCATTTGATTCAATACACCTATCGAGATGTTTTTTCCACTACTCAAAACTGTTTTTGAACTCATCAATTTTGATGCCTTTTAATTCTTCTGCTGGTTTTTTTTTTGTTTCACCTCTTCCACATTAGCAAAACGTTTCCCCTTGAGGACTTTTTTCATCTGGGGAAACAACAAAAAAATTTGCTTAGGGTGAGATCAGGTGAATAGGAAGGGTGGGGGATGGGGTAATTTCATTTTTGGTCAAAAACTTCTGAACATTCAACACGGTGTGGGCACTTGCGCTCATAAATCACCCACTATGAAATAGGCAAATGCGTTGAAAGAATCTTCCAAAAAAAATCACTGAAGCTGAACACAGCTTCTCAGGGCAATGCCAGTTGGTGCACTGATACAGATGGGTTCCCAGAACCCTCACCTAGCAGGGGAAGCCTGTCCTCCAAGTGGCCTACCCTCCAGAACATAACTCCATTTTTTGAGGGTCTCCCTCATAAGTATAAATACATTTATAATCTTTAGTCTTTGTTTTTTTTCCCAAGTATGAATAACTATGAAATAGAGTCCTTGGAATATTGTATTTCTATAATGAGGTTCTGAATAATTTTACATTTCTCTTTGCCTGACACAGAAATATTGGAATTTTTTTTTGAGATATAATTGATATATATCATTATAGTGCAGGTGTACAACATAACAATTCAATATTCATATATATTGTGAAATGATCACCACAGAAAGACTAGTTAACATCTGCCACCAAACATAATAACAGTTTTTTTCTTGTAATAAGAACTTTTAAGATCTACTCTCTTAACAAGTTTCAAATGTAAAACACAGTATTAAAAACTAGTCACCATGCTGTACATTACCTCTCCATGTCTTATTTATGTTATAAATGGAAATTTGTACCTTTTGACCACCTTCATCCATTTTCCCAACCCCCCAACTCCAGCTCTGGCAACCACCTAGAGTCTTTCATACAATAACACCCATTATTGGATTTGAACTTATTTCCCAACTTTACTGTTAAAATAAAGTTTGAGTTTTATAACAATAAGTATAAAAAGACTTTGTCAAGTGATAACATATAAAGAAAAAATAAAATATATAATTACATAATAAAATAAAGTAAAATAAATCATTAGGGCCTAATGATTTTAATTTGTAAACCAAAGTTGAAATTTAAATGAAAGCCTGCCGTCATTTTCTATAATAGTGTCTTGGGCTCTAGAAGTTCAGTACTGACAATGCAAGACTGGAACTACACATAAAAAAATAAAAAGAGAGATGTCTACTAAAATGAGTAAGAGTATCTCTAAAGTAGCATAATTCCAAATTTAAAAGTGCAGTTTAAGCTTTATCAGAACATACACACATATTTTGCTGCATATATATACATGTACACATTTATATTTTATCATATATTGTTAAAAAGTAAGATCAGCAAGATAAAAACATATCCATTTTATATATAGTTAAGTATTTTTACAGGAAAATGTTATGATAAATTATCTTTAATTTAAACCTGTTCTATTTTTTTATTCTTCAATCTTGGTAAAATTGTAAACAACACATTAATAATGAACATCCCACTTCTGCACACCAAGCAGTTTCCATACGATAAATTATCTTCATCACTTTCACAATTTCTGGCAAGCCATCCATTGATTAACAAACTACTGTACATCCTAAACTTCTCTTTTATTTTTGAATATTTCCTATACACTCAAAAATTGAAATCTAGTTGTTTTTTTTTTTCCCTTCAGGACTTAGCATATTTACTGCCCTTTCAAGTAAGGGTTTATTATTGAAGACTATCTTTTTCCTCTTACTCCCCAACGCCACCTCGCACCATTACTCTCCACACCCTCGAACTGCTTTGCTCCTCTGAGGCTTTCACAGGCCTGCTCTCCACCCACTTTCCTTCTTCATCACTGTCCTATGGACCCATGATTATGCCCTAATTCATTAAAGGCTGACACTGGCTTTCCTATCTCCTTCTGTAGTCCAAGTCCTATGTTTAGTCTAGGTTGCATCGGTGCCGATATGGTTGGTCTTCAACATCCTAGACATTTATTTCCTTGATCTTCTCATCTCTGTAATTCTCTTCAAACATTACTTTCATGTCCACACCCTAGACTTTGTCATGACTTGGAATTACTCCCTCTGAATCATAACTTTGGACAACTATCACTATCTTAACCTTCCTTCTTACAGACTTAGTTACTTCTAATGCCTCATTTTAAAAAATTCAATAGCTCCTCCACTCTGTGTATTCTTCATATCCATCCGTTGTCCTCTCCACCGAATATACGCACATACACACACATCCACGCTCATCTTTGTTTCTTTTGTGATCCTTAGGTTCACCGTTTCAACTGTTTTTTAATGTTGTTGTAAACACTAAATTCTCTTGTCCCATATTTCTTTCATCATTTATACCTGGATAAATTCTAGAGAAAATACAACTATCTGAGCAATGACTCACTCTGCCCATACCACTGAGGCATGGTACAGAAAATCTCACAAATGTACAGGAAGTACCAGTTCGTTTCACCCTTCAACTCTTACACACTCTTCCTACTATACCACCTAGGTTAATACTTCGATTTTCCACAATTATTTCCAACTTCTCTAGCTTCCTCAAAGTTCCTAGTCTCACCATGAGCCCTCTCGTATTTCAACTACTTCAAAGAGATAATATGATTGATCAATTAGATGAGAATTCCTTCAACTTCTTGACATGGAACCAACAAACCTAAGGATGCCTACAGTTTGTCCGAGTTCTCCTATATTAGGCTGAGCCTTATGAAAATGTCATTGTTACCACTTTTTTAAAAAAGACTTTATTTACTTATTTTTAGAAAGAGGGAAAGGAAGGGAGAAAAAGAGGGAGAGAAACATCAATGTGTGGTTGCCTTTCATGTGCCCGCTACTGGGGACCTGGCCTGCAACCCAGGCATGTGCCCTGACTGCTAATTGAACCGGTAACCCTTTGGTCCATAGGCCAGCACTCAATCCACTGAGCCACACCAGCCAGGGCATTGTTACTACTTTTGACCTACACAAGTATATTTCATGTGTGTGAACCTAATTGTGTAGAATCCCTGATCTTTCAAATATTCTCCCAACCCAGCCCTCCTCTCAACCCCAGGATCTCTACTGGCTAGTTCACACCATTGTAACTATATTCAAAACTGACCCTTTCACAAGAAAAAAAAATCCTCCATTAACCCCAAATGCCTTGATGACTTGTCTCTTTCTATTCATAGTCAAACTCATGAAAAAAAATAGCTGATATCCACTGTCCCATCTCCTCACTTCTAATTTTGCCCCAAACCCACTGACATTTGGTTTATAATTACACTATTCCATTTCTTTTGCTATTGTGGTCACCAGTGATTCACTATTGCTTAATCCGATGGGTATTCTAAACTTTTATCATATTTGAGTTCTCAACAGCACTTAACACTCTGGTCAATCCCTCCTTGAATAATCTTTATCCTTGGTTATTATATCACAGTTATTTTCCTTCTTATTTCTTTCTATGGCTTTCAGGATTCCTCAGTCTTTGACCATATCTTAAATCTTAGATTTCTTTACAATTCTTCTCCAAGTCTTCTCCTCTCCCTGTTATTTCAATAAAAATAAATATTCTTGAGCATCTACCATATTCCAAGTACTAAAAATGCAATGATGCATTTCACACAGGACCTGGCAGTTTTAAATGAAGAAGTGAAATTGCTAGATTAAGAGCAATGCATATTTAATGGCACCGTGTTCATGTTGATAAATTAAATTATCCTTTTCATATTTGTAAATATAAAACTTAAAATGTGCCACTTGACTTTTCTTTTAAAAATTTGATAAACAGATGTTTTTCACTTCTTTTCTTAAAAAAGTAGTCCAATTATTTAGTTTTTCCCTTGATGATTTCTGCCTTCATGTGTTGTTTTTAGGAAGTACATATCTCATTCATAAATGTAATAGCAAAGAATAAAAATAAGCCACAATCACATGCAAATAATTTTTCTAATCTCTTAGCTCTAAGACCTTTACAAGGAAATATAATAAAACAGTGAAAAGTATATAATTTGTAGAGATAAGGCAGTTTTATAAGCAGAGTTCTCCTCCTCACATGGAATTTAACTAGTACACTTAATGTTTTTTAGGTTTTTTGATGAACATTGACCTACTACAATACTTAAATGTCCCTGTAGGAGTAAGTAATGTGCAATAATTATTTTATTTTAGAGACATCTAAAAGATTAGTTTGCAGCCTGAAATTACAATTGTCTAATCCATCCACAATTAATCTTGTTTCACAAATTCAGGCCCAGGCTATAATCTATTTCCCAGTTTATTAGTAATCTGAAAGTAAATTCCATCTAAATTCCCTTAGTATTGACATATCACTGAGTTCAAATGTAATCATGACCCTCAGGTCTGGCAAATGAACCAGACAGAGAATTTCAGGCTCATACACAGGGGACATAGTGAGTGAATACTAAAAACATTTCTCATGCCAACCAAGTATCTAAATAATAATAAGATGGACTCAATGTTATTTCATTTCAACAACATCAAAAAATGTACTCAATTCCTACCAAAGACACGACTTGTAACTGGGCATGTGGTAGGATAAAGGAAACATGATTGCTGGTAAGGGCAAGAAAAAGAACAGTGAGTGATAACGAATATAATGCAATTTAGAACTGAACGAAGGTTAAACACAGGTATAACTAGCACACTTGAACAGTATTCATACTGCTGGTGATATATGAGATGATTTTATGTAGGATTTATTTTAATTTATATTCAAGAAAATAAAGTTACTATATCAAACTCTGTATTTGGTGAATGTTATTGTTTAGGGATTTGCTATATTAAAAATGAGTCCATTTTTAAAATTTAAGGAAATCGATTTAGAATTATTAGTGCTTATGGTGAAATTGTGATGACTGCAATGGAAATTTGGAATACACTATAAAAACAAAAGGAAAGAACAATTAACTTTAAGCAGGACAGAAAATGAACACTTTTAATAGACCACTTGGATGGGGTCTTAAAGCTGAGTATATGTTTTGTAAGCAGGAAAGTAGGAAAGGGCCATTCTAGATTGGGATTATCAGACTAACAATGCTGAGCGCCTTCTTAGTTAATGCAACAGGCATGTTGTTTTGTTTTGTTTTGTTTTGTTTTGTTTTTGACCAGGTTGGCATCTCCAAGAAAAATGCAAAATAACAAGCCCTTATTTAGAAAACAAATGCTCATTCATTTCAGAGGGCAATTTACATGCTTCAGAAGTCATAAAAATATATCACAAGGCAGGAGGAATTCTATGACTAACTTTATTTTTAAATTTCATTGTTATTTTTTATAATTACTACAATTAAATATTGTCTTGATAGTTTCTACATGTATTTGCCAATCCTTTCAAGCTTATACAAATGGAATCCTCTATAATTCTTGCAATTCAAACCAAAACTAACTCACTGGCAAAATACTGGTGTCCTCTCTAACAATTTTCTTTCTTACAAAAAACAAATAAATTAAAATTCAGACTACTTATATACTTTCATTACTAAATTAAGAGCATTTTAGAGCAAACACTGTGAAAAAACAAAACAAAACACTGGGTTTGAGGTCAGAACAAACTTTGAATCGAGATTCCTCCAGTTAATAGCTGTGTATCATTAGACTGGACTTAAGTCCCGTTTTCACCTCTGTACTGGTACTTGAGATAAACACCATGAAAACTACAAAAGATAAGAAATGTAAAAGGTTATCATCACTAATGGGCCAAGTGGAGGTACCACTGGGAAGAGAGTTTCATATATTATAGTAAGGTTTGATCATGACTCTTGTGCCAGAAGTACCTGTGTAACAAATGACCAGGTGATTTTCTAAGGGTTTATTTTACTACTTTGACTTGGATTCCTAGCCAGGTTCTTGAAAACAGATCCAATAGATTGGTTTGTGTATTCCTACTAATAAGTAAATTAACTCTCCTTACCAAAGGGTTTTGGGTATCTCCAAAAGGAATAATCATTTCCTGGCCACCACCTCTTTTGGGGGGTTCCCTGAAGGTAACCAGACAGCTGGTGACTTCATAGTCTTGAGACTCATACACCATGTGACTCAGGCCTGCCTCTCCCACATTGTCTGCTGGGCGGCCCCACTGTAAGGCTTTGGATCCCAAGGTTACTCCACGTAGTGCTAGAATCTCTTGAGTGCTACCATGCACTACTGTTATGAGTCTTGGGGCTCTTCCAGACCCCTGGATCTTGGTTGAGAGTAAAATTATTTTTAGTAAATTTCTGCTCAGCAAAATTCATCTCCCTGTTTCCAAGCTTCTGTTCTTCTGCCATGCCCTGTTGGTCACTGTTGAGGTTTAATTGTGGATTAGAACCAGTGTCCCACGGAGGAAGATGTTCACAAATAGAAAAGAGGGGACTTAGGTGGCTTCAAGTAATTAGTACTTTTAATTTCTTGGGCAAATCATTTTAGCCTTAATTTAAAATTGGGCATAATATTTGTCATCTGAATCTTATAGAAATGTTGAGTGATATAAAGTACGCTGAAGCTCTTGAAAAGCTATAAAGTGCTATGTAAGTGAAAACTATCGTCATCATTATTATTATTGTTAGGATAACCTATGTTTCACCCTATTCCTTTACACCTCACCCTTTGCTCTCCAAACCTGTTTGGAATAAGGTGGGGCAACCTTGAGTAAAGGACCACTCCCTACCTTTTCAGGGGCCCTCAGACTCCCAAGAACCACCCTCATGAGGCTCTGATTACACTGTGCAGATTTATCAAACACAGAAAAACTCCTGACAATTGAGATAGCTCATCAGTTACTTGTAAATGCCATCTATATTTAACTGAAGTAATACAGTGACCCTCTAGCAGGTATTTTGACACTGAAATATGAGGGCGAGTAATAGAAACTGGGGACAAGAGCACTACCTGGACAGAGATCCCTTGGTTACCATGTAGACAGGAACTCCCAAATTAGTGTAACTTCTGCATAATGACTGGGCTGCTTTGGTCAGAGCAGTTACTGCTTACATTTTCAAACCACATAATTTTGTTGAGCAAAGTTGGTCAGTCACAGTCACTTCTTTAATCAAGTCTGATAACGAGAACTAACATTGAGTGAAAACTTACTATCTCTTTTGGTTCTCATCATATCTCTGTGGGAATCATCTGCATTCTACAAATTAATAAACTCAGCTCTAACAAATGAGGCAAGGCGATGTGACTAATGAGCATGGAGGCACCCATCTAAAAAGAATCCAGCCTCTTTCCGCCACACACGCAGCCTCTCTTCAGAGAGTTGGTGAGGCTTCTGTGACCAAAGTACTCCTAGGAAAAACCTAATGTGAGAGAACTATTGCTTATTTTCTTCTCAAGACTTCAAGAGTTTGCTAAAAGACATGGAATATCAGGTAAAAATGCATGAAATAGTGTAGCAGTGCATCATCTTCAGATACTTTCTTAAGAGCCTTACTCATAATAGTGCACAGTATATGCAGTAATATGCAACCCAATAATAATAAGTAGGCAACTTTCAGGTTCTTTCTTGCTCATGAGACAAGAGCAATGCAGAGAACTTTATTACTATGTGATAGATCACATACAGACCAGATTATACAAATGAATGGTGTATGGAAGAAACCATCTGGGCAATTAAAAGAAAGGGGAAGGATAAGACAAGAACCAATCTTTTCACTCCATATCCCATAACCCCTTCACTTAAAATTAATTGTCTCTTCAGAAAACAGATGTCAGTTTAATAGATTAACCAGGATTTTGTTTAAGTACTATTTTAAAAGTTACTATTTTAATAAGAAGAAAGGCAGCGAAACATGGGCACAGAAATAAGCCATAAAAAAGGCAAAATGGGGTGGCAGATGGGTAAGTGGGAGCTTGTGAATGCTCTCTTATGATCATTTCTATTTTCTCAGTAAAATGGAGTCAAGGCCATTGGTTGAGGGTGAGGATGAAGGAGGAGGTATTAGAGATTTGAGAAGCTAGGAAAAATAATCATCTATTTCACATACTAAGAGAGAGAAACTTCACTAGTATGACTTCATCCGAGTGGGACAGAAGTCCGGGTACAAAGGCGGCGAGCTGGAAAGATGAGTGGAGGTAGTTGAAGAGCTGGATAATTAAAATTTACATTACAAAGAAATTGAAGCTGATGGTAGAGACAGAGAGCATGAGAGTGGGCCACTGAGGTAGAGAGGAGAACAAAGTCACCAGAACAAATAATCAGAAGAGAAAACAGAATGTGTGCCCAATACCACCAAACAGACAGCAAAAAGAACCATAGGAAACGTGAGGGCAGCTGTTAACTGGGTTGGGAGAGCTGCGTGAGGAACTACCTGCTCCAAAAGGAGGGAGAAGGCATCAGGCAGAACAGTGAAAGGCTTCCAGAGAGGAACGAAATGCCAGCAGCTTCGGAAAAGGAGATTAGAGATATAGAGGAAGGGAGGACATTTTAGGCAGAGGGTGTGTTGTAAGCAAAACAGGGGTGAATATAAGGAGCAGAAGAACACATGTGAGGGCAAGTACTATACATTAAGAGACCAAAAGTAAGTTAAACATAGCAAAGAAAGGCCCTCCTGTTTAAAATGTAAAATATAGCATGTCCTTCTCATACTTAAAATTTGATTCCTATAACCCTTAGAATTAATAAGACCTTGTCATGGCCTTCGGGAGTGATAAAATGTTTGAAAATTTATTTTGATGATGGTTGCACAGCTTTGTAATATACTGAGCCATTGAATTACATACTTTAAATGAGTGAAATATATGTGTGTTAATTATATATCAATATAGCTGTTAAAGGAATAAAGGAAGGAAAGAGAGAATAGGAAGGCAGGAAGAAAGGCAGGAAGGAAACACCAAAAGTCTCTGGAAGCTCAAATGTGTGTTTTAATCAAAAGTAAAATCTCTCAGTTACTGTTCACTGAAGCTGTGAAAATCACCTACCTACCATTATCCTCCCCTCTTGGCACTCATGTGACATCTCCGGCAGAATCAAATATAGTTCTTTCAATATTTCCTTCTTGCTCAAGAAAGGCTTTATTTAATTTTCTTTTACCATCCTAAATTTTATTTTTTAAATAAAAACTATTTCCCAACTGTTAGATACAGTGGCAGTAGGACTTGTTCAGTAGAAAAGATCTGTAGCTCATACATTTTTGTATGTATTAAAATTCAAAGCAAGTCCTACTTTCTTGTAGAGGTCAAAATCTGTTGTTAAATAGAAGTAATAGGAAGAAAGATAATTAAGGATAAGTGATGGTCAGCGGAAAACATTAGTAAGGAAAAAAAATCAGGAAAATGTACCAACACAACTGAAGCAATACTGGTGAAAGTGGATGGGAATACTGCTCTGGACACTCATCTTTCATGGCCAGGTCAATGGCATCCACATTCTTTTTGATACTCAAGGGTTTTAAGTACCTCAGGACTCTTAAAATGTCCTTCAAGGAGCAGCTTCTCATGGAACTTCACTGTGTAACTGTGCATGAATGAATAGACGTTTGAAGAGTAGCACTCTTTGACCTTGATTATTTCCTTTGAACTCTTCAACAACTAAAATGTCAGTTATTTTCATTATATTTTAATTATAATATCATTTATGAAACATGTTTTTCTTATCTGCATAATGTGGGATTTTAGGCAAAAAACACACAGCTTGTCAGAACATGAAATGTAAAAGGAAGCACAAATGTTTTTCTCATCTTTTGCACAACTTTTAGTGTTCCTACTCACAATACAGATTTTATAAAAGTCTCCTCTGATGTGATGGCACAATTAAAATGATCATCATCATCATTGCTAAGCCACTGTTATTATGAAAAATAACATCACTACCTCCTGATATTGTCATAACAACAATTGCTTCCAGAGTTCTTCTATCTTCCCTAGGCAGTGAATTAAAACCCCTACTATATGATTCACCCATCTTATCTTGTCTTAAATTTCTCCATATCAATTATTGTTGTCCTGTAACTCTTTCCCAGTAGATGCTCCAAAATAATGCTCACTTTGTGATGCCTACTTCTGAACCCTGTCATTACTCTTGAAGGCACTGGTGGCCCCCTTTCCCTAAGCTTGGAATGCTCCTTGGAGGTTATCAGGGCTTTGCTAGGCTCCCTCGCTGCTTCCTAACCTGTGCATAGTTTGTACTCAGTGTGGCCCCTCAAACTTCAAGATCCTGGGCACCAGTTCCCACCTTTTTTTCAAGAGCAGCACATCTACCATCCAGCATACACTTCCCATCAGCTCCCTCCACTCCATCATGCATCCTTTAGTATCCTTGCTCTGCTGCTTTTGATAATAAAAATAATAAAATAAACAAAACTCGTAAGTCCTCACCTTGTTTTAGTTACTATTCTAAGTGCTCTTACATATATTAATTCATTCATCTTTGCAAGAATGCACAATACCCACCAGGTGGGTATTATAGGTCCCATTTTAAAGATCAGGAAGCTGAGGCACAAAGAGGTTGAATGACTGCCAATGTCCCAAGGTGGGGGAGCTGAGCAAGAACTAAGGTCAGCTGGATGCAGAAACCACACTCTTAACCATTATGCAGAATAACCTCTTTCAGAGACCATGAGCCCTTCAAATCATGTGGCCATATCTGTGGCAGAAGGAAATCCTTTTATTTTCATCCTTGAATCATTGAGTGTCAACAGTTGGTAATATAAAGCACTTGAAAAAGCACCAGGAAAAACAACAGGTGTCAGGAGAGAGATCTAAGGGACAAAGACATGAAGATGTACCTTGGTAAAAGATTGTTTATTGAAAGAAAATGGCTGACATTGAAAAGAGCAAGAAGAATTCATTCCATTCTGTTGAGGTAAAAGAAGTACCTCCCGAGGAGACAGTTTGGGTAATGAGCCACTCAGAATATAAACAAAGATAGAGGAGGGATTAAAAGGAAGACACTTTTCAAAACACTTTAACTCTTTGTGATGGATTTTCTAGACTGACCTGCTAAGCGGGTAGCTCTTATCACTGCTCATCTTTGCTTTGGCAGGAACACCTCAAGGGTGAGGTCACTTATATTTTTCTTTTGCTTGAATGTCAAGTTTCTGTAAGGCTGTATTTTCCTGCACTACAATGAACATGATCTGCTATTAATAAAGGGATTAATAAAGGTGATGAATATGTTCATCAGCTCTTGCCTGTGCCCCAGTGGGATCCTAACTTTGCTAAAGATACTTCAGATATTTGTGGATTGTTTCAAGTACTCTTGTCTTGCCACCCACCAAAGAGTAGCAGCCAGAGTAACTTTATATCCTTCCAGAAACACAGCAGCACTCAGAATTAATACAGCATGAGGTATTTATTAGAGCTCAGGTTATAGGTTCTGAGGTGGGGAAACTGCATATCGCTTCTTTGCCCAGATGCAAGGATACAGGAGCATTGTCACTCCTTCCAGATTGTTGATGCCAAAAGGCACACCTCAGTTCTATCTTCGATTATTTAGCAGGGGGTCTATATATCCCACTTTAACCCTACCAGCTGCCAATTCCAGGGAGGTAATTCCTTCTTCTTTTTTCCTATGTGTGCTTGTAACAGAAAAAGAGGCAGTTCCTTTAACGATCAGAACCACATTCCTATCCAGTTCTCTTGTGGATTAGATCTTCCCAGACAACCCCTGTTGGTCTGCTTCTAGCCTGCCTCAATCCTAGAACTGTTCACATGTGGTCTTTAGGTTGTAGGCCCTGAAATGGGAGAAGGGCTGTGTCACATCTTCCTGCTTCCACAAAGGTGTGCCAAATGCCAAGGACATTTGGATACCACTTTCATATTTTTTGCCATATTTGCACTCCACTGGTACTATTATTGCATTATTATTTTTCTTTAAATTGCTCATTATTTGTGCAACTAAATATGGCCTTATTCTATGCAGCATTATCTATAAAAATCACAGGTTTGAATCTTATATCCCTATGAAATAGATATTCATCATACACCACCAATGGTTCTCATGCCATGGAGTTCCTGGCTCCAATGTCCTGAGCTATCTTTGTTTGTTCATTATATAAATGATCTTTTTTGTTTTGTTCATTATTTCTTCCTCATGGTTCTCTATTGTTTTCTTCTGTGTGTCCTGTTTTAGATGTGCTTTGTATGTATTGTAGATTACTTGTTTTATAAATGGGGATTATGAGTTTAAGTATAGATGTGTGAAGAAAGGCCTAAGAGCCCAAATCCTCATTCCAGATTCTCCAATGTCCAACTTTGAGGTTTTGGAAGTCACTCTGAGCCTCTGTCTGTTCAGGCTAGACTGAGAAGAGTGGCCCATATGCCCTCACTCCATTAGGCTCATGGTAATTTGAAGCATATGAGCCAAATGTATGATACTAGTTTATTTACAAAGAAAAACTATTTCAGTGCATTTAGTTAATGGACTGGGATATATATGAAACAGTAGTCACTATAGTATAATTCTGACTTTTAAAAATCAAGATATAAAATCAAACATCAATGAGCTTTTATTGACAGTATTTTTTCTAATTTCTATAGAAAATATATTCAAACGTTACCAAATGCAGTATGAGCTAACCATGAATTCAAAAAAAATTCTATGTCAAAAACTATATGAAAGTGAGATTCTAGTGTTTAAATTCATAATATACAACTCTCTCTCAAAAGGCCACCAATACGAGGGAGAAGAAAAAATTCCTTGAAACCATGGATGATTGCCCTTATTATTGCAGCTGTTGTGTTGGCTCTAGCGATAATCATCAGTCTCCTCGTATATTTTTTGGCATTTGGTAAGAATCTATCTCATTGTATTTTTTGACATTTAAAAGCTTAAATATTTAATTATTTCAAAATTTTAATATTTTCTAATATTTTAGAATACAATTTTCACTGCAATAAAAATTTGCATAAGTACATACACACTGTGTAATGTAATGTTGATTTGTATAAATTTACAGTTCAGATTTTCTAATTCTTCATGTATAAAAAATTGCTTCTAGCATTTAAAATTTGAGTTGGGTCACATAAAATTATATCTTGACCAATGCCATAGACTTACATCCTATGTTATTGTATGGTTTAATATTACTCAAAGCACTGAGAATAAAAAAATTTATTTTACTAGCAATTCTCAATTTGAGATCCACTAATGTCAGGACAAAACTGAAAACTACAGGACTGAGAATGTGTGATCTTCAAAAAGGTAGAGGGAGGTGTTGGCTGCAGCTACTGAATGTTTATTTCTCAGTTTGTTAATTACAGGATGTTTATGCACACCATTGCCTACATTTCTCTTACTTATATAACTCATGTGAACTAAAGAAAAACCATGCATTTTTCCTTCCAGATCAGAAGGTGCACTATTACCAAACCTCCTTCCAGATCCCCAGTATTAAATATAATCCTGATTTTTCAGTAGAACACTCAAAAGTTAGGACTGACCTGAAACAAAAAGTCAGTGAAGAGGTAAGTCTAAGTTTTTCCGGTATCATTCCTACTCTGACAAGACTGTTGGGAAGAAGGAGGTTAGAACAAAGTAAGAGGCAAGTTGAGAACACACCAAACTGTACCTATGCTGGGTTTTCTGGATAAAACACAGAACGCCTAGTTATATTTTAACTTCACATCTTCCCCAAAATAGACGTCACTCAATATTTAAAAGATGCTTATACTAAAAAAGTAATTCATTATTTATCTGAAATTAAAGTTTAACTGTATTTTT